>JAQIUQ010007454.1:0-70000 GCA_030378365.1 Hybognathus amarus | reverse complement strand
TGATCTGTTTGCTCATTCTGTTTGTTTCAGATTTGTTAGATCTAAAAGATTTAGTTCTATTTTTTCCAGCACGAACACAACTGAAGTAATGTTTGGTGGAATTAAGTTTAATCTTTTAAGCTAATACTTTTCAAATGTAAAAATAAATGAATATAACCCAATATTTCCAGCTCAGCTCGTGCTTCGAGTCGTGCTTCATGAGGAATGTGTGTCTGAGCCGTGGATCTGCATCAGAAGAATGTATAATGTCCCTCCTCTGTTCTGCCATTGCCTTTTTAGGCTGTGTTTTAATTAGCGTGTAAACAGAGGCAGAGCAGGGAAATGAGGAGCTGTGTGTGTGTGTGTGTGTGTGTGTGTGAGAGCACCTGATGAGAACTTCCTCAGTGTGACTCTGAATCTGTAGAATTGTTTCTGTAAAGTACTGTTATATTGATCAGGATGAGAAGGTGTGTATCAGCTCTCTGCAGGACCGCTGTATCCTCTCTAATGTCACATGTACAATGTGTCTGGACGTAACAAAGATTGGATTCTAAAGATGTAAAAATAGCAATATAGACCCATTTGCTCACTCTAAACGCATGCAAAGTGAAGGCGAATCTACTGTAAAAGCAGTTGCATTGAAACAAGGTTGCTGGAGAATAACAAGAGCTGCCATCTAGTGGCAAAAAGCTGAAACACTGCAGATATACTCTATTATATATATATTATTTGAGCACTGAAAAGATGCAAAGATTAAATGTTCCCCCATATGAACTACTACATGAATAAACTTTATAGCCAAAAACAGGTAAACTTAAGTTATTTATTTCTGTCTGACATGAGAAACACTTGAGCAAATGATTGCTGGTGCAGAAAACCAAACATGGAGATGTCATCTATATCTATATATTCTGACACAGGAAAACACAAAATTGCTCAGGTCACTGATATAACATGCTACACACAGGTAACCACACACACACACACACACACACACACACGATTCCCAACCTGTAGGATGTTGATAAGACTTAACTTTGTTTGTGTATAAACCTGTAAAACAGAAACAGAAAATGTGTGTAACACATCCGCATGTGTGTGTTATCGTTCCTGATTCATGTTGACTTTCTCTTTATTGCTAATATGACCGGCCTCTTAATCCCGATGTTTGCAGTGTGTTATGAAGATTGGCTACTCTTCTTCCTCTTTTGTGAGTAATTTTGGATAAAATCATTTTTCATACTTTGTGATTCTAAGAAAGCAAATAATTGTAACAGCGTTGAACGTCCCAGACTTGATTTATAAACACAGATATCCAGTGTAACACGAGATCACAGGAACATGTTTCTGTTCTTGATAACGTTGATGATGGGAAACACAGGTAGAACAGGTACAAAAATAAATAAACACAGATACAGTCAGCCATGACGGTCTCAATCTCATCACACACACTTCACTTCTTATTATCCTTCTGCTGTTAAAGTGCAGGTGAACCGACGAGATAAACGTGACGTTTACGGACATATATCGCGAGTAAAGGACATGACGGAACAGTCTCGAGCCCTAATGCCCATATATCATGTTTTCATGAGTTGTGTTGTTATTTGTGGCACACAGAAACGCTAAAACGGCAGTGCAATCTTCCGGAAACACAAGACTGGTGAGATGTAAAACTTAATATAACCTGCTCACACACACTTGGAATGATTTGGCTATAGAAACTGTGCACAGCCAATCAGAATCATTCATAATCACGTCAACACAATAAATAAATAATGTAGTTATGAGGGCACACACTCAAGTGTCCTTCTGCATAAAAATACAATTAAACAATAAACATTTCCTTATGCATGTTATTGCATTTAACAAATATTATTATTATTATAATATCTACAAAACGTAGACATTTAAATAAGTGCCGCCGTTATGTGCCGCTGACTAAATCAAGACCATGTACTGCACACACACTCTCCGTTCTTTGGACTTGCATTGTGTAAAAATATGACGTATGTTTGTTAATAACGCGGTTTGCATAGTCCAGCCTGTGTCCGTACGGGAAAGGCTTCGGGAAGAAACTCAGGCACCGAGTGTTGTTTAAAGTGTTCAGTCGTGACTGTGTGTGTGTGTGTGTTCTGCCTGGCCGGAGCGCTGGGGCCTGTATATGAAGGTCAGGAGGAACAGGGCCACATCATGGGACGTCCAGTAGGCCGTGTGTGAGGTCACAGCTGACCAATAGCGGCTCTCCACCAAACCCTCCCGAAGCTCGTAGTCCAGTGCGGTGCTCCATCTCGACTGGCACACACACACACACACACACACACACAACAGCAGAGAAGAGTCATGTCGACGTGAATGATCCTTCAATCGCCGGTCAAGATGACCCAAAGCACGAAAAGATTCTTATATTTTATTTTCATAATATATATATTTTTATGTAATTTTTTGGGAGATTTTTATTTTTGTCCTAAAAGCTTCTTATGTTTAATTTTGATAATATTTTTAATGCAATTTCTATCTTTTTTGGGGGAAATTTATTTATTTATTTTTTGTCCAGAAAGCTTCTTATATTTTATTTTGATAATACTTTTTCTATTTTTTAAAGTAATTTTTTGGGAGATTTTTTTTTGTCCAGAAAGGTTCTTATTATTTTATTTTGATAATATTTTTTCTATTGATAATATTTTTTAATGTAATTTTTTGGGAGATTTTTATATTTTTTTGTACAGAAAACTTGTTATATTTCATTTGATAATATTTTAATGCATTTTGTTTGGGAGATTTTTATTTTTATATATTTGTTTGTCCTGAAAGCTTGTTATATTTCATTTTGCTTATATTTTTTAATCCAATTGTTTTGGGAGATTTTTTATTTATTTTTGTTTACCTTTAATTTACTAAATTTAATCAATAAATAAACAGAAAATTGTGCTTTTTTATTTTGTCCAGAAAGCTTCTTATATTTAATTTTGATAATATCTTTTAGTGTACATACACTTCACAAAAGTTTGGAAATATAAGATGTTTTATATATTTTTAAAAGACTATCTTCTGCTCACCAAGGCTGCATTTATTTGATCATAAATACAGTAAAAACAGTGAAATATTACTACTAATTTAATATGATCTGTTCTCTATGTGAATATATAGTAAAGTGTAATTTATATCCTGTGATCAAAGCTGAATTTATCATCATCCTTCAGAAATCACTCTTAATATGAGGAGGATGTTCAAAAATAACATCATTTGTTTGAAATATAAATGATAAATGCCAGTACATGTCACTTGAACGTGTTTTACACTATAGCAACCCCACCAGTCACATTAACACACACACCGTTGGCTGTACACACCTGCTGCGTCGAAATAAGAGGATGGAGATATGGCTGAATAGGAGAAAGTGCTTTGGCTGTCCTCGCTGTCACACATCCCAGAATCCCCGGGTGACGGCAGGCTGGGCGAGCGGAGAAGCGTAGAAGAGGATTCCGCCGATGCCCTTGCCGATGCTCGCCGCTCCTGCACACACACACACACACACACACACACACACACAGGTTAGCAGACGACACACGCTCATGCTCAAGGACTTCTGTGATCCAGATACAATCTCTAATGTTTTCCACTCTAAAATTCATCAATTCACATCTTCTCTCTTTATTCTTCTTCTGCTGACTATCAAGTCCCCTGAACTCCCCTGTTCCTTTTTTAAGGAAAATATCAGTATTTGAAATAAATGATTTACCCGCCCATGTCATTTTTTAAAATAAATTCCTGTTCCTGGTAATCTCGAATCAGAATCATTTCCTCTCGCAGCATCTCTTCTGTTCTCTGATGATGAGGGCGGGGCTATAACCTGTCACTCATGAGATCAGCCAATAGCAAACCACAACCATCCAATCAATTCCCCACGGACACAATCAAGCCCCGCCCACATTTGTTCTTGTTCCAGAAGCATTTTGCTCAGATATACGGCAGTACAGGAAGAAAAGACTGAGCAACTTTAAGACTTTCATGGCAACTTTAAGACTTCTATGTAAATGCAGGAAAGCTGAATGCTGTATGTGGCAGAAAGCAAAGCTAGAAATAAATGATAACATTATTGGTATTATATATATATAAGGTCCCTAAAGTCCCACCGTGGTGAAAATCAAGCTTTTAAAACTGTCTATGTGGTGTTTTTAATATGCTTTAACACAGTTCATAAGTGGACAGCATTGCTGAGTATTTCCTGATTAAGGTGTCTGACATGTACCCAGTATGCTGGCCTTGCCCAGGTTGGTGATGGACTCCCAGTAGTGTCGACTGGCCAGGACAGGCGAGGTGCTGGGACTGTTCTAGATGTTGATTACTGACGTTTATATACGTGGGTCCTGATCTCATCATATGGAGTGGAATTGACTGTGTTACACCTTTAAAACAACATCAAAATCACATCAGAAAATCCCAACATACAGAACTATTGCGAATGTAACCTTTGAACCAGTGATTCTCAACAAGGGGTCTGGGGCAAACTACCAAACATATTTACATTACTAATAAAATTATATACACTACTGGTCAAAAGATTGGAATATATGTTTTTTATGATTTTGAAAGAAGTGTCTTCTGCTCAGATTATTTTTAATCAAAGAAAGAGTAAAAAAAATATTACCATTTTAAATAATTGAATGTGTGTGTGAATATATTGTTATATTTACATGAGGATTTCAGCAGGGATGTATTAAATTGATCAAAAAATGACAGTAAAGATTTCCATTTCAAATAAATGCTGTTCTTTTGTACTTTCTATTCAACAAAGAATCCAGAAGAAAATGTAAAAAAAAGCAAAAATAAAAATAATAAAAATAATAATTAAAACTACAGCATAAACTGTTTTCAACATTAATATTAAGAACCATTATTAATGATTGATCAACAGAAATAACCAATAAAAACTGAGCATACAAATCCTCATATTAGAGTGATCTCTGAAGGATCATGTGACACTGAAGACTGGAGTAATGATGCTGGAAATTCAGCTTTGATCACAGGAATATATTATATTTAACAGGAAAGTTATTTTAAACTAATAATATTCCAAAGCATTTCTGTTAAAGTTAAATATATATGGGTCTCAGTGTTGAACAACGAGAAAAAGATTGAGAACGACTGCTTTAAGCAGTTCTACAGGAAGGACAGTTAAAAAAAGAGGAAATGAAATGTAACATTTATGCATAAGCATACAACCTATACTTGAACAATAACAAATCAAGACTCACCAGTGTATTTGGACAGGAGCGACGTTGCTGTAGTGCTTTAAAACAAGAGGTTCCAGTCGATAGGCCTGAAATACAGGAGACATTTATTACAAAAATGCCAAACTCTCTCAAGTTAAAGGTGCTCTAAGTGATGTCACATGTTTTTTTTTTTTTGTGGCCAAAACGTTATGCGTCACATACAGCAAACATCTCCTCACTATCCGCTAGCTGCGGTCCCCTGAACACACTGTAAAGAAACTTCGACCTCCACAAAGATCTGAGGGGTGGAGTTGGGTAGGTTTAGGGGTGGGGTTAGGGATTAGGGGTGGAGCTGGGTAGGTTTAGTTATATGTAAGCTGGGAGGAGTTGGATCTAGATGAGCATCCATGCCATCAGAGGATGGGTACATGGTGGCCATAAAGAATGATACATGGTGAGATGCCTGCTAAATCCAGCAGCCATATCACCCTGTACCCAAGAGTGGTTTCCCACTGAAGCAAAGCAGGGCTGAGCCTGGTCAGTACCTGGATGAGAGACCTTCTGAGAAAACCATGTTGCTGCTGGAAGAGGTGTTAGTGAGACCAGCAGGGGGTGCTCACCCTGTGGTCTGTGTGGGTCCAAACGCCCAGTATAGCGACGGGGACACTATACTGTCAAAAGAGCACCGTTCTTCGGATGAGACGTTAAACCGAGGTCCTGACTCTCTGTGGTCATTAAAAATCCCAGGATGTCTTTCGAAAGAGTAGGGGTGTAACCCCGGCATCCTGGCCAAATTTGCCCAGTGGCCTCTGTCCATCATGGCCTCCTAATCATCTCCATATATACCAATTGGCTTCATCACTGTCTCCTCTCCACCGGTAAGCTGGTGTGTGGTGAGCGTTCTGGCGCAATATGGCTGCCGTCGCATCATCCAGGTGGATGCTGCACACTGGTGGTGGTTGAGGAGATCCCCTCTCTATGTGAAGCGCTTTGAGTGTCCAGAAAGGCGCTATATAAATGTAATGAATAATTATTATTATTATTAAAGGGATGGACATGGTCCGAAACACTGCTCAGGTAGGCCGTGGCATATAAACAATGCCCAATTGGCACTAAGGGACCTAAAGTCTGCCAAGAAAACATCCCCTACACCATTACACCACCACCACCAGCCTGCACAGTGGTAACAAGGCATGATGGATCCATGTTCTCATTCTGTTTACGCCAAATTCTGACTCTACCATCTGAATGTCTCAACAGAAATCAAGACTCAGACCAGGCAACATTTTTCCAGTCTTCAACTGTCCAATTTTGGTGAGCTCTTGCAAATTGTCGCCTCTTTTCTCCTATTTGTAGTGGAGATGAGTGGTACCCGGTGGGGTCTTCTGCTGTTGCAGCCCATCTGCCTCAAGGTTGTGCGTGTTGTGTCTTCTTCACAAATGCTTTGCTGCACACCTCGGTTGTAACGAGTGGTTATTTCAGTCAAAGTTGCTCTTCTATCAGCTTGAATCAGTCGGCCCATTCTCCTCTGACCTCTAGCATTAACAAGGCATTGTCGCCCACAGGACTGCCGCATACTGGATGTTTTTCCCTTTTCACACCATTCTTTGTAAATCCTAGAAATGGTTGTGTGTGAAAATCCCAGTAACTGAGCAGATTGTGAAACACTCAGACCAGCCCGTCTGGCACCAACAACCATGCCACGCTCAGAACTGCTTAATCACCTTTCTTTCCCATTCTGACATTCAGTTTGGAGTTCAGGAGATTGTCTTGACCAGGACCACACCCCTAAATGCATCTGAAGCAACTGCCATGTGATTGGCAGATAATTGCATTAATGAGAAATTGAACAGGTGTTCGTAATAATCTTTTAGGTGAGTATATCTAATGAGTATGTTCCTGATTTACCCTCGCCCATTTTGCTTGGCCGTAAAACGTCTCACTCAATCGTTGGTTATTTAGGTCTAGATATTACAGCCGTCTTTAGGTGTGTGCTTTATTTGAAATGCAGCATGTGATGTTTAATAACTTTCAAACGGTAGAGCCTGTTCCTTTATAAAATAGCCAAAGGTCGGTGTATTTTTGCTTTTAACATTTTAGGCTTAATCTGAAAATCATATTGTGTTAGGGGGCGGGATTTTTACGCAATTGTAATTGGACAATTTGACCGGAGAGATTTGGAGACCAGACAATGGAAACCCTGCAGCTAACATCGCTAAATGTCGTGTGGCCGTCCTCACCACAGGGTCTGTGGGGTGGAAGATGTTGAAGAGGCGCCGGCAGATGGACTTGGGCATGATGTGGCTCCTGGTCGCCCGTGTTCCCGGGGCCGAATCCCTCTCAGCGCCAGGAACACAGCCAGAGGAGAGCCCCATGCAGAAGAAGTTCTCCACCTGCAGATTCATCGTACAGCAAAACAAAAATGATTCAGACACCAGATATCATTTAATTTTTTTTTACTAGTGTGTGCAGGACATTATAGTTCATGTATGTAATTGAGGAGGGCAAAATAAAGTAAACCATGAGATATTACACCCAGATATTCTTCATACAGTGACTACCGCTGACATTTATAAACACTGAAATGATCCAGACACTTTGAACTGATTGTGTTTTCTGTAATTGCTAATGCTCTTTTTACACACACACTGAACAACATGAAGCATTGCTTAGTCACTGGTTGAGCTAAACTGGTATTATCTAATTGTGTAGTTAAATTGAACAGATATTCAACATAATTCATGTGTGAGAGTCCAACAGAAGGACGGACAAAACCAGTCAAACATCCACTGAACTGAGAACTGAGTTCTGCTCATATTTATTCCCATTTCCTAAACTATATCAAATAAACTGATAATGTGAGAGATGTTGATGGTGTCTGAATTATTACATCACCTTAAACTTTAGCGTAGGGAAGGGTTCAGGTTTCGATGCCTTCAGGCCCTGAAGCTGATCTTGCAGTTCCTGTAACCTGTCACAGACATTGATTACAAGATTGAAACTTTCTTTAAGAGTGAGTGGTGCTTGTCTATGCAAAACTCAGTTTCACAATGCTAGGGCTTTACTATGCAGTTGCTCCACTTCTATTTGAGCAGAATATCTCAGTGGAGTTTGTCTGTGTTTACAGATCATCTATGCTTTTTCTGCAGTTGCCAGTATTGCAAACATTGCTGAGTATTTCCTCCTTAAAACTGCAGAGACAGTCTCAAAACACGTCTGTGAAATCGCTGGTGTTTCTGACAGTCACAAACCACCTTGTAACCAATCAGATCAACGTGTGATCGTCGACCAGTGGATCTCTGAGCTGAGGGAGTGGAGGCGGGGCTCGTTTACATATTCAGAGAACTGCGTATACTAAATGAGGGAAGGGTGTTAGATACATATTTTAAAGCAAGAAGAAGGAAAAAAAACTTTAAAAAATGTTATTTTGGTGATTAAAGATGGATAAAATTATCACTACAGAGGGACTTTTTATTTTGTTCTCCTTGCACGCATGGCTGGATCATATCGTGGTCTAAACCAATCAGAGATAGAGATTGGGCTGGTCTTTGCCTCTGATTGGCTGTGGTTTCAGGGATGGGCAATGATTAATCATGCGCATCCAAAATAAAAGTTTGTGTTTACATAATATATGTTTCTGTAGTGTGTATAATTAATTTGTATAGATAAATACCCACACATGCTTGTATATATTTAAGAAATATGCGCATGTATATATTTTATATATATTTATTCACAATTAATATTATATATAAATATAAATATTTGATATATTAATAACACATTTTTCTTAAATATATACATGCATGTATGGGTATTTATATATACAAATTAATTATACACACTACACACACATATATTATGTAAACACAAACTTTTATTTTTGGATGCGATTAATCGCGATTAATCGTTGCCCATCCCTAGGTTCAGCTATTCCTGTAGGACTAAAATGTTCTGTGCTGTGTGATACGAAATAAATTGCGACCTGAACACCAGAGAATCAGTAACAGCAATCAGCAGCAGAACAGACGACGAAGAAACTTTTAAAAATGTTGGCTACTTTTTATGGCTAGGTAAAAATATTCTCATATTCAAAAACTAATTCTTATATTATGAACCCGTTGGGCTATGCTGTTTTCAGTTGATGAATGAATGGAAGATTGTAGTGCGCAACGCGCATCTCATCCAATAAATCGCAATAATCTTTGTGCTTTGTTACTATTGATATGAAACAAAGTCTCAGATTTCAAATTAGGTCCATTTTCTTACGAAATTCAAAAACATAAATAGTGTATTGACGCTGTGGCGTGAGATCACTCTGGCTCTAGCTCAAGAGAAGCAGCAGAGCGGAGCGCACATGATCTCTTCCGCCTTAATAATACCAGTTACAGCGCGAAATAAACATGAACGAGCATCTGAAAGTGTGTTATAAGATAGAGTACAACTTATCGAAATCCATATCTTTCACATTGAATTGCTCAATCTGTGATTCAAACGTGGAAAGACATCAGTAAAAAGCTTGTAATTTAACGTCATATTTACCTCAGAAAAAACATATCCAGTGACCATAAACTCGTTAGCTAGCTAGAAAAGTTAACTCTAGAGGTGCATTTTGCCAAATGTGCACCATAGTACATATTCACTATAATTTTTAATATTTTTCAATATTTAATGCATGTTGTTTGAAAAAATCTGGCAAGTTTTTATGCAGCCACCAATTAAATGTTTATATTTCATATAACATTATTATTACAAAAATAAATAAAAGTGTAATTTAAGTGTTTGTGTACAAATCAGGTCATTTTTACCTTCAATATTATAGTAGGCTAATGAAGCATAGTGGGCTACAACTGACTCCTAGTTTACAGCATTAGTTGAGATTTGTTTAAGATTTATATTTTTATATACAGTATAATTGTGCTTAAAAAAAACAAACAAAAAACCTACATCTTATTCTTTTTAAAAGCATTTACATAATATATATGAATATATGATGCGTGATAAAAAGGTGACCTTGAAATTGTGGCGTTAAAGGTGACGTGAGACGAGGAAAAATTTGAGTGCACCTAAATTTTGTGCTGGTGCACCTAAATAAAAAAGTTAGGTGCACCAGTGCAACCAAGGCAAAAAGTTAGTCTGGAGCCCTGGGTGGTGATGGTGCAGTGGATAAGAGACATGCCTTTGGTGTGAGAGACCCGGGTTCGAATCCACTGGCAACAACCCCTAGTTGCTCCAGAGGCGTGTGACCTCTGACACATATAGCAATTGTAAGTCGCTTTGGATAAAAGCGTCAGCTAAATGAATAAATGTATATGATATAGTCACAGCTAGTGTTTATTGATGTCAATGTCATCTAGTCATAAAAAAAGTAAACAAAGTCATTAGTTTCATTAATAAAATACACACTACTGTAACGCTGCTATGAAGCAATTGTGACCCGCACTATATATCACTGATGTAGCACTATATACATGAGGATGCTGTAAATGATCTAGTGTGAGCCAGCGCACCTTCGCCTGGTGAGCTGCACTTCCTCCAGCAGGAGGCGCTCTCGTAACTGGCCCAGTGCGACTCGTCCCCCTGCAGCTGCTCGTGATGCTCCTGCAGACAGAAGCGCACCGGATCCCAGCCCGTCACTGATGTCGAAGGTGATCACGCAGCCCAGCGAGTGGGAGATGATGGACACTTTGCCGCCTTTCCTCTCAAATTCAGGGTTTCGTGAGCAGAAGAGAGAATACAGGCGGTTGAGCTCCTGCGTCAAACCTTTAGTGATCTGCAAGGATGAACATTAGCATATACATAAACCAAATACTTGATTGGTCAGCTTTACTGTATACATGCAGTGACGTCACTTTCCCGTGGGAACACGCCCTCGGGCGCACTGAGTGGCAGAAGAGCTGCGGCGTGACTGGATTTAACAGGACGAAAACGCGAGTAAAACAAACCATTATCAGTTCAAGTTTCACCAGCCCACCGTGAAAAGCGTGTTCAGACCTTTATTTTGAAATAGTGATGAACATGAAAATCATGAAAGAATGGTAGAAACCTCAGTTTGCTTTAATGCCAAAAGTTCAAAAGATAACATCCATTCAATTATTTTAGAGAAAAAAAAATTTAATATAAAGAAAAACTATTTATTTTTGGCGGCAAACTATAACGCACATGTTCTTTTTGTGTTTCTTAGAGGTTGAATTCATATCAAAATCGGCCAAATTTCTCATACGACTTCTGAATGGGATGTCTACTTCATAAATTGTATGATAATTGTGGAAATAATGGTTCGTATCACTCAAAACACATGGAAATGGAGGCGCCCTTATATGGGTTGTCATCTAGTGAAAAAGTTTGGTCCTATAACTTTTTTCAATTCATTTCACTTCTACAAAAATCTGCCAAATGTCCTCTTTAAACAAGACCAATCTTACGTCTATATTCCAAAGCATTCTTGAATTACAACCATGTATGAACGTGTGTGAAATAGACCATCATATTGTCCAGTCATAAAAGTTTTTTGTCAGTGTTTATTAAATGTCATCCTATTATGCAGAATATACGATGGTAGATATACACTACTGGTTAAAAGTTTAAGATCGGTAAGATTTTTTATGTTTTTAAAATAAGTCTCTTCTGCTCACCAAGGCTGCAATTATTTGATAACCCCCCCCAAAAAAAAACAGTAATATTGTGAAATATTATTACAATTTAAAACAGCAGTTTTCTATGTAAATATATAGTGAAGTGTAATTTATTCCTGTGATCAAACCTGAATTTACAGCATCATTACTCCAGTCTTCAGTGTCACATGATCCTATAGAAATGACTATAATATGATGCTCAAGATAACATTTATGAAATTATCCATGTTGAAAACAGTTTTTTACATTTTTATTTCAGGATTCTTTTGATGAATAGAAAGTTCAAAAGAACAGCTTTTATCTGAAATGGAAAGCTTTTGTTACATTAAACACTACCCTTTAAAACGTTTGGGGTCAGTAAGAATTTGTATTTTATTTTTGGGGGAAATAAATAAGAAATCAATACTTCTATTCATCAAGGATGAGTTACATTGATCAAAAGTTACAGTAAAGACATTTATAATGTTAGAAAAGATTATATTTTAAATAAATGCTGTTCTTTTGAACTTTCTATTCATCACAGAATTTTGGGGGAAAATGGTACACGACTGTTTTCAACATTGAAAATAATAATTTATGTTTTTTGAGTATAAAATCAGCATATTAGAACGATTTCTGAAGGATCATGGGACACTGAAAACTGATGTGTAATCAGCAACAGTAATGATGTTGAAAATTCAGCTTTCAAATTACATTTTAAAATATATTAAATAGAAAACAGTCATTTTAAATTGTCATAATATTTCACAATATTACTGTTCGTCATTTTTTTTTCATCAAATAAAGCAGCCTTGGTGAGCAGAAGAGACTTCATTTAAAAACATAAAAAATCTTTCTGATCTAAAACTTTTGACCGGTAGTGTATATTGTATTGAAAACGTATCAATTAAACAACAATACAAAATATAGGGAATTATTTGTCCCCCTAAATTCAGCATATTGACACGACAGTGCCTGCAAACCCCTGCTCTCTGCCCGGATCCAGTTGTTTCTATGAATTAATTTGTTTCCCAGTTCTGTAGCTTTCAGCACTTTGTAAAAATATACCTGAGATTTATTGTCAAATGTATTTGTAGAGTCAATCGCAAATTTGACTGTGTCCCTTTTACCCGTTTTAGACGTGCTTTTTCATTGAAAATGCACTCTTTGCCACTCAGTGAGCGAGAAAGAACGAATGAAAGGCAAGATGTGGTTGACCTCGTCTCTGTAGAGAGGGCTGGTGTAGTACATGATGTCCATGGCGCTGCTGTTGAGTAAATCTCTCAGGCCTCTCACTTTATCAGGTGTGATCGACTCCACTGTGTCTGCGTGGAAAGAGGAAAACACTCCTAAAATACGAACACAAACTACGATTGAACAGCTCACTCGTCGTTTCCTTATTAATGCTAACGCATGTCATTGTTTGCACAGCTGAGAGAGGACGAACTGGAATATATTCTCTGCATCATATAAAACAGTGTGTGTTCTTATGAACAAAAGGTAAAAGGACAGTGTGTGTGATAAGAGCAGCTGTTCAGTGCGAACGCAGACGGACACGTGGTTTACGGTCTCACCGCCGTCCAAAGCTAGCTTCGAGCGCCACTCGACCGGCAGGAACTCCACATGTTCCTCTGTTTGCTCAGCGAAGTGCTTCTCCTCCATCTTCCTCACCGCTTCCCGCAGCCTGAACACACACACACACAACACATCACATTGACCTTCAAGCTGTGCACACTTTCAGCACTATTTAAAAATGCTTAGTTAATAATTAGCTTTAGTAAACACTGGTAACTGAAATAAAAGAAATAAATAAAATTAGAAACGTTGCCTTGGAAACTAAAAGTTTAAGTACTTAAATCACTGAAATAAAAATATTAAAGCTATGAAGAAATATGAAACTAATAGACTAAATAACTAAAATTCAAACTTAAAATATAATACAAAGAAAAAAAATTACAATTAAAATATTATATACAGTACTTGATAGGCATCTCAACATGCCATTAGTTTTGAAAATAGCCACTTTTACAATTTAATATTATATCACTAGAATGGTTTAACAGAAAATACTTTTATTTCATTGTTACTTTATTCTCTCTCTCTCTCTCTACTCTCTCTCTCATCTATCTATATATCTATATATATATAAGATGCATTTCACACTATCCCGCTGTTCTCCATTAACAACTCAATACTTCATATTAAAAATACATATATAAATGTATGACAGCCTGGCCAAAAATTAACTCAGCACAATATTAAGTTTCATTGCATTATCACAACTAGAACAATTGGCTTTAAGCACAACTATACACACAATGTGCTTACATGTTTTGTACACATTTTTGTAAAAAGGGCACACTGCAAAAAAATGCTTTTCTTAGTATTTTTGTCTTGTTTCCAGTCCAAATATCGATATTTCTTAAATCAAGATGCATTTACTAAACGAGTAAAATGTCATAGGATATCAAGTCTGTTTTACAGGAGAATTAATCAAAATTAAGTGAGTTCATGCTTAAAAAAGCTAAATTATCTGCCAATGGGGTCAGAAAAAAATAATTAAAAATATTTTTTTTTACCCCAATGGCAGATAATTTAGCTTAAAAAAAAAATCCCCAGAAAACAGGACTTAATATTTATGTAATTTTACTCATTTAGTAATTGTATCTTCATTTAAGAATTTTTTGATATTTGGACTGGAAACCAGACAAAAATACTAAGTAAGAAAAGCATTTGCAGTGTAATGTTCAATCAATCACCCCTACTGTGTATACGACATAGACATACACAATATAAACAAATGTTGTATAAAAAACAAACAAAAAAAACCGAAAGCTCTGAATATATTTAATAAACCTGACCTGCATTTATCTAAATACGTTTGCAGTTAATCCACTATAATTCATCTCTGTGCAGTACTCCCGAGGACTCACATGCCCGTGTTCTCGATGATGCGATCCTTGTCCATCTTCTGTCCAATGCCATGAACCACGAACACAATGTGTGTGGTCTGAGGGGGTTTATCGTCCAGCCGATGCCTTTTCCACATACCCACGGTGCAGTCTGGTGCCACTGCTGGAGGCTGAGCCAATCACAGGACACACGTTAAAGCCATAGTTCACCCCAAAATGAAAACTCTGTCAGTAATGACTCTCCCTCATGTTGTTCAACCCTGTAAGACTTCCATCCATCTTTGGGACTTGATAGGGACTTAATTTGGGACCTTAAATTAAGATATTTGTGATTAAATCTGAGAGCTGGATCACTCCTCCATAGGCTTCTAAAGGATTGAAACTTGCCGGACTAGAAAAGATATTAAAGACATCGTTAAAATAGTAACTCAACCTTAAGTTTATCAAGCGATGAGAACACTTTGTGTGCAAAAAACAAACTAAAATAACGACTTTATTCAACTATTAATTTCCTTCTCTGTGGGCCTCGAGTGAGTTCACATAGTGTAAAAGCGCTTCTGTCTCGTACATCACACGCAGGCTCACTGTTGGCCAACACTGGTCGTGTGTGATGCGTGTGACATACGACATAAAAGTGTATAGCGTAAAGAGCGTAAAATTCACGTCTAGTTTGATGCTTGACCACTTTTGTGTTACTTCGCGTGTGATTGAAACGAACACGCGTAAAAACGAAAGTTTGAAGCGAAATTCACGCACGTCAGAATCGAACCCGTTGGCGGCCATCTTTTTTATGTTGATCAAGCATTCATCGAGAGAGTCACCGCTCTTTATTTACTCTGGAGAGCAGAACAGCGTGGGGATCATTGTCGCCGTATCTGTGTCCTCTCGGACCCTTCGGATGCGAACCGCTTGGTGAGTTTCACCATTTGCTCGCTTCCAGGAGCTGCGCTGGATGACGGCCGCTGTCAGCGGTACTTCCGCTAGTCCCACACCCAGTTTGGTGACCTGTTGTCCCGCATCGGAGCGAGGATCACCCTCGCCCTCATCCATCTAATCTAGCTGTCATTTATTTTTGTTTTAATGATAAATAGAGCCAGCCTCCAAAAGTTATTAACCTGTCCTGTGATGTCTCTCTCTCATGTCCAGACACGAACTTATGCACATGTATGTTTGTCATCTTTAAATCATAATAATATTTCATATAATCTAGATATGGAATAAATAACATTCAATACAAAATGAACATGTCTCGTATTGAAATAAAGTTAAGTGATAAAATATTTGCTTTACATGTGCATAATCCCACCATGCATTTAGTCATATTACAAAATAATTTATTGAAGCATTCAGACACTTCACCACGTGAGCAAGCAGCAGGCATCTAGATTGGTTAACGTGGCACGAATTGACGCCAAAGTTCAGATTTTTCAACTCGAGCAGCAGACACGAATTCGCATCTAACGCGTGAATGCACAAATAGCACTAACTAAATCATTTGCGCTTAACGCGCCAGACGCTCAATTCGTTTTCGTGTGTACGGCCAATCCGTATATTTTGTGAAACGATGCGGTCATCACGTTACTCCATAGGCGCGTTCACAATACTGCAAAGTGGCGAGTCAGCAGCATCATCAACTTCCTCTTTTCAGTAGGGTTGGGTATCATTTGCATTTGAACGATTCTGATTCCGATTCTGATTCCTTGTTTCCATTTCGGTTCCTAACGATTTTCATTCTCGATTCTTTTAAGAGGCAGCGTCAAAAAAGTTTAGCTAACCTTGCTAACCAACAGTCTTTCTGAAGGAAATACTCCTTTCTGAAGGAAATACTCCTTCTGTCACAAATACTCCTTTTGTCACAAATGTTGCATTTTGCCGAGTATTCCGTTATTTTTAGAAAAAGTGAAGCCACAATTCTGGAATCGGTCCGCGGTTTCAATCGATACTCGAATTCTCGATACCCAACCCTACTTTTCAGTCAAGAATGACGCAGAGAACATTAGTTTATTAACCCCTTAACTGTCACTTGCCCATATACGGGCAACCTCTTTTCTTCACTATATTACTATTAAATCCTAATCTAGTCACGACAAACTATATATCGTTGGAAAGGTCTAAGACTCCTAAATAGATATTTTAGGTCTGTTTTTTTCTTACAAATTAGGAATGAAGAGTAACATATGAATTTATGACAAGAGTGCGCCTCAAAAAAAAAATCGACGTCATTACAGGAGTTTCTGACCTTTGTCACAAAAAGTCGACGCACACAATTTTAATGATTAAAACTTTGTTTTTTAGTGCTAAAAGTTCATAATAAAACATAATTAGTATTTGTCAATAAAAAAAGATAAAATTATATTTTAAAAAGTAAGGTAAGAAGTCCTCTAAAAAGTATAATATATTATATATATATATATATAATATATATCTTTTAATTATTATTATATCACATATTTTAGTAGTTGTCATAAATTAGGTATCATTTGAAAGCTTACAAACTCAGAATTCATCCTGTGAAAACCGTTTTGAAATTGGACGTTGCGTTACCATAGAAACGGTATTTTTTATTAGGCCCCTCCCCTTTTGGGCATCATCTTTCATAATTTATTATGAAAATCTTTTCTAATCTTGACAAAACACATATTGTCAGAAAGGTCTGAGTCTCAAGGTTCCATATTTAGTGACAGAAGTAATATTTGGATAGAAATTTATTAATTTGTTATGGCAAAATGCATACAATTAAATTCAATGGAATTCAATGGCACCCGGTGGCTATTTTGGTACTACGACTAAACAAAATCTCATGGGAACTTCAATTTTTGTGATATCAACTTCAAATTTGGAACACAACTTGGTCAGATATATAGCTTTCATTTTATAGTAATTTTATAGTAAAACATATTTTGTAAAATATTTATTTCATATTAAAAAAAATATATTAATAAAGTATATTTGATTTACTGTAAATTATAACTTCCATAACTTTTTCATACTTTAATTTTTTGAAGTGCTTTCACTTTAGTAATAATCTCCTGATTGTTTTCTTTAAAACAAGACCAAACTTAAGTCTATATTCCAAAGCATTCTTGAATTGCAACCATTTAAGTTTGTATAGTGCATTTTTATGTCAATTATCAAAAACAGGTAAAGGGTAAATAACCAATTAAAATGTCTATATTTGACACATTCTTTTGCCGGTCTTTGTGGCAAGCTTTCCGAGTCCGCTAACTAATCGAATATCTTGACTCCCTATTTTGTACCAGGCAATTTATGGTTGTTCAATAAAGTTCTTGGTAAAAAAGAAAATAAGCAACTGTGCATAATATTTCATAGCCTTTTATTATACTGCCTACAGCGCGCAAGGTTTTATGTGCATGCTCAAGTCTTCTTCTCGCATATTTTAGTGTATCTCTATGGCAGAATTACAGCGCCGCACACTGGTCTGGGATATCTACTACATCGTTTTCAGTCGGTTTCAGTAGTTTCGTGTAGACGCAGATAGTTTTTCGAGACGCCGCCGTGTTTACGGACTTTTTTTTAGAATGAGGAAAAAAAATATCGGATAGGGGAAGCTCTGGCTTTGTGTGGACGAGGCCACAGACACACACAGAGACACACACAGACACAGCTGGTATTGATGACTTGTGTTCACACAGCTCCAGTGGATCCACTCACCTTTAGAGAAGCCCAGCTTCTGCGTGACGGTGCGAGCGATCTTCGACGTGGTGGCGTCGCTGTAAGATACACCTCCGTCGCTGTACCAGTCCACATGACTGCGGCTCAACTGCAGACTATGGAATGGCTGTCCGGTGACAAAACATGCATTACATCCACTGACCCGGCTGCACCGTAACACACACACACCACAGAGTAAACAACAACACTAACGGGAAACAGTGCTTTTCAGTGCGCAGACACGTGCATTTCCCACAAGCGCCTGATCATAGTGACTGGGCAGGAACAGATCCTGTAGACAGCACACTGAAAAGCCTCCCTTACAAACAGAGAGAAATGGACAGAGAAATGAATCCGGCTAGGGGAGTAAATCAGCAAAGGCTCGCCTGATGCCAAGAGCAGCCCTGCTTCGTAATTATAATGTTTCGATTGGCAGTGCAAAAAATATTTTTAATTTTAGGAAAAATGTTCCCGGTTACGTGGCATATTGTTGATTACCACAAAAAAATAACGTCATCCCTCAGTTTGTGTTTGATGGTTCACTTCTATTAGTGTAATACTATTATTAACATATTTTTATCATATGTACAAGTGTAATTAAGTATTACACACAATAATAATAATATTGGCATTTTTGCAAATACCATTTTGTTTGGGGTTCCACATTGCTGGTAAGAAGTATTTCAACACTACGTTTTACCACAGATCCAAGTGACACTTGAGAAATTACAACATCATGCAAAAGTTCATTTATTTCAGTAATTCAACTTAAAGGGTGAAACTAATATATTATATAGACTCAATACATGCAAAGTGAGATATTTCAAGCCTTTATTTGTTATAGTTTTGATGATTGTCTTACACAGCTTACAAAAACCACAAATTCAAAAATAGAATATTGTGAAAATGTTTTCATAAGCTGCAATCCATAATCATCAAAATTATAACAAAGAAATGTTATATATAATTGAAATATCTCACTTTGCATGTAATGGGTCTCATTCATGAAACATTCGTAAATATACGAGTAAATATGAGAGTGATTTGCGCGTAAAGAGACCTTCCCAAAAACACTGATTCACAAATACTTTGTAAACGTCAGATGTGATAGTGAAATGTGTGTGTGTGTTAGTGAATTCCGAAACAGTCATAAATGGGATGCGCGTGCACGTTCATTCTCAATTACCATAAATCCCGCACATTATATCCCACTGACATCTATATATAGGCATATAATAACATGAATGCGAATGAAAAAGAAAGATTTCACAGATGCAGAAATTTAAGTTTTATTATCAGAAGTTCATTCAAAACGCCAATTTTATTTTCAAGCGTACATAGTGGCCTATCAGGTCCTAAAAAAGGAAGCTTGGCAGCATATTACAGATGCAGTTAATGGAGTTTCATCTGTTAATCGAACAGTCCCAAAAGTGAGAAGAAAATGGTTCAACATTACGCTTGACAGCAAAAAACAAATTAGTTCACTTCGGAAAAATCATCTTCAAACTGGAAAAGGACCACCATCGATCACCAGATCTGCTATTACTTATGGAAGCTTGTTTCCGCCATAGAATGAAAAATAAAAAAGGCAATTGCGACTTTTTATCTCTCAATTCTGACTATTTTTTTCTCACAATTGCGAGTTTACATCTCGCAATTCTGACTTCTGAATTCTATTTCTCAGAATCGCGAGATAAAAGTCCGAATTGCGTGTTCAAATATTAAATATAAAATATTTTTTCAAAATGCTGTTTAAATATGTACCCGATTAAGGTGAATTAAAATGCAGCCTTATTAATGAGTAAAACGTTCGGATGTTAAGCACACCATTTACGCGTGGCTGGGAGCAGGTGTAGATTTCTTGCGTACCAACTAACATTTGGAAAATACGAACATTTTAATGAATCCGAAAATTTACGCCAGAACCACTTTACACACGATTTACACAATAATTTGTTCTGCTCGTGTTTCATGAATGAGACCCAATGAGTCTATATATTAGTTTCACCTTTTAAGTTAAATTCAGGCCTGGAGTGGGACTCATTTTCAGCCCTGGAGTTTAATGCCCACTTTAGTTCCCGACTGACAATATTAAAATAATATAATTAAAACCTCAGTTTATAAGCAATAGTGCACTGTTCTGATAGAAAATAATAATAAAAAAATTGTGGGGTTGCGCTGTGACTGGAGCCTATAGGGAAAGCATTCAACCCAGTGCCGTGACAAAAACGGCCCTCCGGGCCAATGAAACAGACTGGCCCACCGGGAATTCTCCCGGTGCTCCTGATTAGCCAATCCGGGCCCGGTTGAATTACTGAAATAAAGGAACTTTTGCACAATATTGTAATTTTCTAGTGTTACCCGTACATCTGCCATAAGTGTATTACCATAAACATGTTTTTATCTTTTTACAAACTGAGGAATGACTGAAAGCGACTCTCTAGCCGCCTTTCCACTGCACACGTCAAACGTCGGACCGGAAGTCATTCATTTCCAATGGAGAGTCGTACGGGAGCTGCGGGAAGTTACGATCATATACGTATGCGGAAAATAGAGCTGCATGGTTGGCGGTTACAGCCGTGGCCTCATAAAACACGGATCGGCGGATGACGTGACTAAAAAAAAAACATTCTAATTAAATTCGGGTGGGTGGTGGGCGGTTAAACCAAATTATGTGCCAAAATGCGTTTTCTATTAGGCTACAATGAAAATGTTGTACAGTAGCCTATCAGATAAGGACAGTATGAAGAGGTTCAGTGTGTGTGGAAGAAAGAAGACAGGGTCGGCGTATTTTTGAAACCAAATATGTAAAATTCCACGAAATTCCACGTTAACACTAGATTCAGCGTTAATTGGCAAGTCCGCGTGGAAATCATAGGGCCCTATAGACCTATGCAACCGGCATTCTTCTAAAACAAAACTATGAGCGCGAGGCTAGAATTAACAATATTTCAACTCTGTAACGTTTTTCTGTAAAATGTAGGTTTCAATTTCAAAGTTCCGTGCGACTGCCACTAGGCGGCGAATTGCGACAATCGTATGTGAATGTCCTGTGCAGTGGAAAGGCGGCTTCTGTGGTAACTGAAGCATGCCACAGATGTGCTGTATTAGACCAAAGCATTTCTTCACCATACAAAGTAATTTTGCACATTTCTAAATGCATCCAGATTTGATGGGTGTTCATTATGATGTGTGGACTGAGTGTGTACTCAGAGCTGCTCTTGTGCACAGGCGTCTGAAGCTGATCACCATGAAGCAAACCAAGGAGGACTACCAGAGGACTAGAGCATCATGCCGAAACACAGAACTGCTAGTTCTGCACAGTGATGGGATATAGACCCAGTTTCTAGTAGGGCTGTCACTTTAGAAAAACTGAAAATAGGGAATCGATTTTAACAGCTTTTTTTTTTTTTTTACCAAAATGTGTGTTAGGTGGACAGATCAATACAGCACACAGAACACGTCGAATGCTGAAAATAACAATGTCTTTTCTGTTCACCAAATGCTTTTAATATTCACTTTTACTGTGTGTTTGTGTTCAAATAAGCCAGAAATGAGCAGATTCTGCAATACACTGTATTAATATATCATGAGGATCACAAGTTGCGTATTTGGACTAAATCCGCACAGATGTGTCTTACACGAACTTCCCAGCACAGTGAGTAAACATAGAAACACGCCAGATTGGCTCGTGATTGGACAGCGTTTCCCACCAAAGTTCATTTTTACCCACATTTGGCGAGTTGAGTGTTAATCTCAATCCCTGAATGTTGCGCTCCTGTTTGTCATTGTGCTGAAACTTCACGCCAATAAATCATCAGAAATATTGCTGACTTGTGCGTCTCAAGCGCCTCTTACGCTCGTCCTAACGCCTGTTAGGTGTCCGTGGATTTGCCTGTGTTTGGTGTTGAAAATGGAAACGTCTTTAGATGGAAAATGGATTTTACAATCGATTCAATAAACACTTATGACTCAAAAATGGAACAGGAAAATCGAACACTTTTCCCAAAAGTGACAGCCCTAGTTTCTATAGATTGGTGTAAAGTGAAAGTCCCTCGATCAATCTCATCTGTGCAAGTGAGGGCGTTCAGAGGAGGGCGACCATTAGTTGAGCTTTCTGACAGACACAAGGGTATTTACAAGGCTTCAATGATATTTCATAATCACATCTATCCTAACAATAACAAGGTGACAAAAGATTGAACCAAACTTTAAAATATTAATAGAGGACCATATTAGCACCATCTTATTAAGAATATTGGGCAAAAGTGGATTTTTTTTTTTAAATAGAACTTAATAAAAAAATCAAGTAGTTATTATAGCAAAATATGATGAGCAGTAATCGACTACATTTTGGCCCAATGGCTGATGCAGATGGAAATATCTCGAAAGAAGTAAGACTATTATAATACCAATATATATTAAATGCATATGGCAAATATACACTCACCGGACACTTTATTAGGTATGCCTGTCCAACTGCTCGTTAACACTTAATTTCTAAGCAGCCAATCACATGGCGGCAACTCAGTGCATTTAGGCATGTAGACATGGTCAAGACAATCTCCTGCAGTTCAAACTGAGCATCAGTATGGGGAAGAAAGGTGATCTGAGTGACTTTGAACGTGGCATGATTGTTGGTGCCAGAAGGGCTGGTCTGAGTATTTCAGAAACTGCTAATCTACTGGGATTTTAACGCACAACCATCTCTAGGGTTTACAGAGAATGGTCCGAAAAAGAAAAAACATCCAGTGAGCGGCAGTTCTGTGGGCGGAAATGCCTTGTTGATCCCAGAGATCAGAGGAGAATGGCCAGACTGGTTCGAGCTGATAGAAGGGCAACAGTGACTCAAATAACCACCCGTTACAACCAAGGTGGGCAGAAGAGCATCTCTGAACGCACAGTATGTCGAACTTTGAGGCAGATGGGCTACAGCAGCAGAAGACCACACCGGGTGCCACTCCTTTCAGCTAAGAACAGGAAACTGAGGCTACAATTTGCACAGCTCATCGAAATTGGACAATAGAAGATTGGAAAAACGTTGCCTGGTCTGATGAGTCTCGATTTCTGCTGCGACATTCGGATGGTAGGGTCAGAATTTGGCGTCTACAACATGAAAGCATGGATCCATCCTGCCTTGTATCAACGGTTCAGGCTGGTGGTGGTGGTGTCATGGTGTGGGGAATATTTTCTTGGCACTCTTTGGGCCCCTTGGTACCAACTGAGCATCGTTCCAACGCCACAGCCTACCTGAGTACTTGTTGCTGACCATGTCCATCCCTTTATGACCACAATGTACCCAACTTCTGATGGCTACTTTCAGCAGGATAATGCACCATGTCATAAAGCTGGAATCATCTCAGACTGGTTTCTTGAACATGACAATGAGTTCGCTGTACTCAAATGGCCTCCACAGTCACCAGATCTCAATCCAATAGAGCATCTTTGGGATGTGGTGGAACGGAGATTCGCATCATGGATGTGCAGCCGACAAATCTGCGGCAACTGTGTGATGCCATCATGTCAATATGGACCAAACTCCCTGAGGAATGCTTCCAGCACCTTGTTGAATCTATGCCACGAAGAATTGAGGCAGTTCTGAAGGCAAAAGGGGTCCAACCCGTTACTAGCATGGGGTACCTAATAAAGTGGCCGGTGAGTGTACAATTACAATAGAAACATAATATACACAAATAATTAAAATAATAAGATATTTTGAAAATGACACAGAGAGCAACAAACTAATTGTGTTCCTGTGCAAAATCAATGACAATAATCTTTAAAAAGCCCAAGGATCGTCTGAATAGTTGCATTGGGATCAACATATTTGTGTTGAACTGTGTTGTGTTTGAGTTTGTGTTGAAAACTCTTGAACTAACATTTCCCAGAGAAAACTCAATGAAAGCATGAAGTGCTACTCTACTCCCCTACATGCACAACATTCGCCCATTATGGGGCCGAAGCTGAGCTAAAAGGTCCGAATAAATATCGAATGATATAAATACGGCTGTCGATGGCCTCATGCATCTCTGGAATAGATGATATTGTAAAGAAAACATCCCCAAAACATAACATGTTTCATTATACGTGGACAACTTAACCCTGAGGGATTATGGAGCCAACGGAGGCTAAGAGGGCTTGTGTCCAAAGGCAGCCGGTCAGGATTTTTAAGAGTCGATTGGCACTTGGTTTTCTACATGCATTTTTAAGGTTATGAATCGCTCTCGTAACACCCAAGCTGGAATTTAACTTCGGCAAGCAAGCAAAGTATCGCAGATAATATATTACACATAAAGGAGCGTTTGTTCGTGAGAACACACACAAAAAAAAAATATATATATACCACAATATCAACGAAAATGTTTTTTGTTCACTATACCAATTGACGTGCGGCTTATAGAACAGACAATACAGACGCAAAAATATCACATAATTAGTGACAGAATGACAGCATGTCGGCAATTTAAAGTCACATGACTTGTTAAGGCAAAATCACATAAATTTTTTTGTCATATCAAATAATTTATTTGGTAAACATATTTCCATTGTAATATATGTTCATGTATTTCTTTCTAACATAATATAGAGGGGGTGAAGGACTGACATCTGATAGCTTGATCTAAAATCAGCCAGTTTGCAGCATCTCAAATCAGACCGGATTAGTTTTTAAGGTAATTCTCTGTAAATTAATTGGTCGACGTATGTAATGTTTATCATCAATTAATGCAGGATGAGCGATATATAGGATTTGTCAAGACGGGTGTGTCTACTATACAGCCGACAAAGGTAATTGTCCTAATGCAACATATATTTATGTACATATGTAATTATGCAAAAAAAGAGAGAGAATATGATTATTAGGAATATATCATTAAAACGCTATACAAACCTGTAATGCTATTTTGTATTAAATGTCATGGTCGTATATCATGCTTCAAGCTACACACGTAATGGTCAAAGTGAAGAATTTGTGAAGCATGTCTTTATTAGTGGTGTTTGATAAAACTAAAGCTTCAAAGAATGAATCCTCATATTATGTCTAGACGATTTGGCATGAAACGGGGATTGCAATCGTCTTTTCTTTGGTTTTGTGACGCATATCCGGTTGAAGCGGCATCAAACCAAAACAAATATACCAAGGGTGGGAGTGGGACTTGATTTTGTCTATCAGAAATTGATTAATTTATTGTCATTAACTAATTGCGGAGATTCGTGTATGAGTGACCGGTTGCTGGAAGAGAGGGATGTTTGTCCCTGTGAACACAAATCATTTCTAATAATCATCAATCATGGATTATTCTTTCTACTGCAATATTCCATAAGAAAATTCCATTTTAATCTAATTGTGATTAAGTTTGTGAACTATTGTCATTTTCTTTTATTTCAAAGTTGTAAAAAAAAAACAAAGATTATTGGAGTACATTTTACAAGAAAATACAGTTTTTTTTTCTGTAAAATTGTCAATTTCCTTGTAAATATATGTGAAATTTTCACAGAATTTGAGTAAAACTAAATCCTAGTTTGCAATTCTTCACAATTTAAACAACTTTTGACAATCTAAAACATTGCTTTGGAATTGGAAACATCAGATTCTAATAATAGTAACACAATCAGGAAATACAGCAGGGGAAATAGGAAAAGTGGGCACTTTCAAAGAACACGAGAGCCTAAAAACACACTTATGAAACTGGGTTTACAACTAATGGGAGGGTTTGTAATGAGCAAAAGGTGGAAAAGGAAAATCAGGAGAATCTACAAGGAATAAAAGCGGAGGGCTGTAGTACCTTGACATCGCTTTCGCTTGTGACATTTAGCACTCGTCTGATATCCGCTCCATTTGAATAGAAAGGGGAGGTAGAATGGGGGAAGTGGGAAAGAACTAACAAACCAGAAACAGTCAATGGTCACGTTATTGGCAATGACACCTTACTATGACCCTACACAATATCAGCACAACACTGATAAAACCTAAAACCATATTCTGGACAAATATGGGCAAATTAGTTTTGATTTATTTTTTAAAAATGCTTCCCTTGATCTGAGCGGTGCAAGACTTGGCTACTTTTCCTAAGTTTGCCTCCTGAACACACACATTTTTTTGAGTCAATTCTACAATGTTAAGTGGGTGAAAAAAAAATTTGGGTCAAAAATGGGCACCCATAGAAATGAATGGGAAAAACTGTAATTTAGAGCATTCTAAAATAAGCCAAAATAAGACACCAGGTTACAGCAAAGTCACTTCATCTTTAGGTTTTAGCTCTAAGAACTTATTGGAATTATATTTTAATGTAGTTAAAAAATAAAACTACATAGTAATTAATTTACATAGAAATAATTTACATAGAAAATATGGTACTTTTTGAAGTAAATAAATTCAAAAATACCCCAAAATAAAAAAAAACACACCATAAATGGATAGACAAAACTTTATCGAAGACGTGATATAACATTTATAATAAATAAAAATTAGGATCATACCTGTGTCCTCTGTGCCCACATTTGTCCACAATTACAGGATTAAGGGCTATAAAGTGAATACGGTTTGAGGGCTACTAAAAAACAACGACCAGACTGTGTGATATTCAGCTCAAGTTATACCCTCATATTGTGTTGTTATTCCAACAGCACAGCCACTTAAGCAAAGTTTCACATGAAAATCCTGCTTCTTTTATAGGGGGCTTTTAAAGGATTTTAATGTGATATAACCCAGGACTCGGTCCCACTTTATATTAAGTGGCTTTAAGTACTATGTACTTACATTGAAACAAATAATTTGATGCAATGGAATTATTGTGTACATACATGTTATTACATTCTACTTATATTTTTAAAATACCAGCATGTAATTACAGCTGTAACTAATTTATGTATTTACATCTGTAATTACACAGCTGAACCATCCCTTGCCCTTAAACCAACCCATACCTCAATAGCAGGCAGCAAAAGTGTTTTACAATACAACATGAGCACAATAAGTACATTATACTTATTTTTCAATGTAAGTACATAGTACTTAAAGCCACTTAATAAAAAGTGGGACCTTAAGAGAGCTGTTGTTTTTTTAAGCTTTAACCCTTCATCGACTGCGTTAACAAGCTCAACATATGCTATAATATTCGAATATTGCTATATTAATCTTATTTGGTCACATTCCAATTATGCATCTATTGTGTAAACATTAACACAACTACCTAAAGTAGATGAAGCCACTGTGTGACATGAAGAAGACTGAATAAGTTGATTACATGACAGGCAAAATATGCAGTGTAATAAATGGTAAGAAGAATCTCAGAAAAATTGCTGATATTATACAGCTTCTGTACACAGGAAAATCAGAACATGATGTGCATGTAAACATGATCTATTTCTAAATGATTCAGTAAATCGAAAGCTATTTTATAGAGAGCAATAACTCCTCTGTGAGGCTGTATTGTGTATATTTTCCTTTGTTCCCTCAATTGTGGAGTGAAGGAAATGTAGAGAAAAGCTCCACATGTTCAATAAATTCAAGCACTGATTCCTCTCTCATCAGATTTATCTCCACCAAGCATCCAAGCATCATTTGAGTCATGAAGGTCAACAGTTTTCAGCAGTCTGAATTTTAAAAAAGGAGATTTATCACACTGTAATGTCTCGAACACAAGAAGGTGTGGTAGTGCTGGGTGGTTTGACAAAAAATTATCAGGTTTTTTTTTTCTTTCCAAAATTAAGATTTTTTTTCCATGCATAATCAGGTGTCTAAAGCATTTAATAAAATTGTTATTTCTTAACATTCTAATGACATTCTTATAGCCAGGAAATAACGTTAAAATACAATGTTTAAATAACGGGAGAATTGAACATTCTAATGACGTTTGAATGATGTTCTTATAGCCAAGCAAGAACGTTAATACAGCGTTTATATAATGGGAGAACTGAACTTTCTTATAACGTTTTGAATAACGTTCCTAGAACATTCAGAAATAACGTTTTATAACTTAATGGGAATGTTATGAAAATGTTCTTATAACCTAAAATATTTATCTGGAGAAGAGGAGAGATTAGCGATTGCACTTGAACATGTTTTATGTGCAGGATTCTCTGAAAATAGACAAATTCTTAATATGTATATATATTTATATAATATCATAACAAAAATATACACCGGTTTTCAGTATGAACTGGTATACCGCTCAGCACTAAAGTTTGGCATATAAAAGAAAGATGTGTGCATAATATAACTCTTTGAACGTTAAAACAATTTCTTGTATCTCATGCACAGTCAATTATAAGTAAGCTTTTGGCAGATTGACTTGTTGAATATTGTGAACACTTTGATGGTTTTAAAAACTGAAACTAGAACTGAACCACTCAAGTAAAGTTTGGACTGAAAATAAATGAAGCTACAGCTGAAAGATGTGATTTAGACGGAGAACAACAGAGGTCCCAGTACAGAACCCTGTGGGACTCCATGATGAATGGTGAAAATGATCTGCTATTCTGGTTGGACAAAAACTGTAGAAGTGCAGCTGAGAGATTTGCACAGACTGAATAGGGCAGATCAGGCAAGTTTTTCTGGTTCTTTACTTGTAATTAAAAGCTAGATTCCAGAGGGCATTCTTGTGACCCAATGTTTAAACACACATTGGGTGTAATTGTGGACGACCTACATTCATCTCCTCATGAGCACTCTTTCAAGTTCCCTGCAAGACAATGAACATAAAATGGTGTGTAGCTTAACATAAAGGAGGAGAAAGATAATGGCATATCTACTTAAACCCTGTTGTAACATCTCAATGTGAAGGGTCACAGTGACTCAGTGGCACTTTTACAGATTTTCTTATTTTTGCAAAAGCATAATTTGAGGACATTCTCAGTATCACTGTCCTCTCTTCTGCGGGCACGCCTTCTGTTTCTGAAAGTCTACAGCATCTGTGCAAAATCTCCTTTAAGTTGACTTTTGTCTCATTGAATATCTCTAAAGTCCCAGTCATGTCTGAACGCCATTATCCCATTCAACTTATTTTGCAACGTGGAAGAAAGCTGTTTTCTGTGAATGCACAAGACTTCCGATTCATTAGCATCACCATGATGGGTACTCAGTTGTGGGTTGCTTTTTTTATAACTATTTAGTTTCCATCATTGCTCCCATTCACTTTTCAAAGCTAAATGAAAATGCAAATATTAAAAAGTGTAATGCAAATATTTAAAAAATCTGAAAGATCTTAATTGTAAGCACTATGTCATCTTGTTGATGTTCAACCTAGAAGTTTAACTACAGACATTATTATAGAATATTTTAACATTCGAACAAAGTGATTCAGCATTTCTTCAATCAGAAGTTATTTAAATGCATATTGAATGTAATCAATAGCAATCAACACCCATTTGATATTAGTAATTCATTTAATTGTTTTTCTTACGCTGACGTGACTGAAGCTGCTGTGCAATGCAACATTATGTAGTTTTAACTATCCATAGCCAGTTTTAGGGGTTGGTTTGGAGCAAATTTTCACTATGGGCACATTTTGATGGAAACACATAGTGTGTTTGGCTTCAGCACCAGCACCAGTGTGTAAAAAAGGGGCCTGTGTTCGTTAGGGCTGGGCGATATGTCAAAAATATTTTATCGAATAATCGCCTTAAAAAATATTGCGATATCCGATAATATCGTCTACCCAAGCCCCGCCCCCAACACGCCCCGCCGCGTGTTATAGGCCATATGTCATGTTATTTTAGTCAGATATGACGGCGCGACTGCACACAAATCACCTCAGATAAGCAGCTGAGCGTCTAAGCCAACGCGCCGCAATCGCAAATGAAAGTGAAAGTAAGTCGCAGAATCTTAAATCTTCATTAAAAGTAAAGAAACGAAATGATCTGACCACCAGGCAGTTGGCGCTCTCTCTTATTGCCGTCTTTGGTGATTTTGCTGATGATGATCAATAAAATGCAGCGCATCTGTTGCTTTCGATGACAAGTGCACTTCATTAAATCTGTATATTGCGGGAATTGAAGATCGGATTTAGGCTATATCTGTTTTGCAGAAACACATTTGTGTGACCAGGTGTAATGGAATCGTTTTGATAAATCAGAGTTCAGATAAATCAGCTATCCGATCTGAGAAAACGCATGAAGTGGCAGGTGTAAACAGCCCCGTTGAGTCTGGCTGCACTTTATCTAATGATAGCCAGGAATTCCAGCTAGTTTAATTTAATGATTGGCACGTTAAAGGTTTTACTTCGCTTAGTTTGAGCTTCAAACGAGCATAAATCATTAGCTTTGTGTGGTTAGCTAAAAATTTCAACACTGTTCTTATCACATCGCCTATTTGAAACGAATTTTCGTTTTGCGAGGAGAAATTATATATAATATAATTCATATATATAATATATAGCCTAATTCAATATATAATATAGCTTACAATATTGAATAGAGAGACAGAACAGAACCGAATTTGATGATTGTAAGAACAGTGAATGCGTGTTGATGTCAAGGTGACAGGTGCTTATTTGTTTTAAGGTCCGGTCTCTTTCTTTCTTTCTTTCTTTAGCGTTATCGACTGATTTAATGATAGCCTAAGTTGAATTTCCTAATTATAACGTGCGCTCTTTTTAAAACTTGTATTCAAACTATAATATATTTGTTATTTTATTTGTCTTAAAATTAGGTTTTAAAACCAATTGTTTTGTTCTGCATGAGCAAAAACTTAAGCCGCTCAATAAAAATTACTGCTTTATTTATTTAGAAACATAAGTTACTAATAATTAGGCTATATATTTGGGTATTTTATTTATGTGTTTTTGTTCATGTTTTAATCTAAAGCAAAGTATAACGTCTTAATATCTGTAACCGACCTCCCAACATTACAAACTCTGAACGCGTGCATGAGATATTCAAAGCAACGCAATTTCTTCATCCGTTTGCAATATAACGAAATTTTAATTTTAATTACAATGGTCATGTTTTTATTTTTTAGAAGGCCTGTTTATTATGTGCAACATTTAAATTAATATTCAGAAACGGGTAAAGTTACTTTTCTGATTAACTTTTATACTAAACCAAAATAAAATATTGGAGATGTCTGCTATTCTGAATTAACAGGATTATTTTTTTCGTCTGTAGAACGAAAATATAAAATCAAGAACTCCAGGAAAAAATGTTTAGCAGAATTACGAAAGTGATAAATGATCTTTGACAGGTAACGCATCTCAAAGTCGCATGCTGAGTCCAACACAGACTCGTGTTGCAGTTGGAGCAGTCAGCGCGAACAACAGGCACACAATATTAAGTTTAGGCATAGGCTGTAAAAGTTCAGCGAGAGATTTTCTTTATCCTTTGTTCTTTTTATCAACTTCAAATATTGGCACTGAGTACAGGCTGTCAATCCACGGATTCAATAGACACAGGCCTGCTCTACGAGCTCTGTTTACAGGTCGGGGATATTCGAACTTGAAAAAAGATGTGAAATGACGTCTCTTCCATGGTTGAAACAATTCTTCTGATGTTTAATCATGTTTATTATTTCATTCTATAAATTAACAAGAAGTATATGTGTGTGATATTGTATGCACATTTGTCCGTGCACGAGAAGCGGCTGTGTGCTGCTCAGTAAACAGCGCTCATGCAGAAGTGTTCTTCTCGCGTCTTGTGCTTAAAGAATGCTATCAAGAAGAATCGATTTTCTATTCCTAACCCTACTAGCCTACAGAAAATATTTAACTCATGCTATTGCATGTAAATAAATATGTGTATAACTATAGGGCTATGTGAAATATGTTTGTCTTTTTTTCTTTTATTGACGACTTATCGTCTGGAAACAGACTTCGATATCGATATCGCGATACTTGCGAGACATCGTCGATATACGATAATATCGTCATATCGCCCAGCCTGAGTGTTCGTATGGACATAATTGGAACCAAAAAAAAATTCTTGTAAAATGCCTTTGATGTAAATTATCATGATGTTTTAGAAATTGCATGGATGCTTTAGAGATCATTTCACGGTCACGAACGCTACAACATACACACAGTCACATACAAACAGTGATTTTTCAACAGATACCGACAATAAGGGCAGGTGTGACGTGGTCACGAACAAAACCTTGTGCTGACGTATCCTTCATTTGTTTTTCAAATACTTCTAAGCTAACACACAGCCTCAGACACAGGAGGAATGCTCTCTCTTTACAATTACAATCAGAACCAAATGATGTGCTAGTAGTGAATTCGCTCACCATCTTTTCTGTCCACAGTATGGGCCAGCGAGTCAGTCTCAAAAGCGTCCTGTACCTGTTGTCCTCGGAAACATGTCAGGTGTTCGTTCTCTATGAGTTCGCTCTCGTCCTCCTCTACAGGCGTCCACGTGCCGTCAATGAACCACTGGCCTCGCATGACAGGGATGCAATCCTGTTCTACAAGGTGGGAGACACAAAACAATGATATAACAATGAAGGAAACAGAAAATAAGTAAGAAAAACATAGCATTAACATTGGGTAAATTGTATTTGAAAGGGGCCCTTTTGTGCTTTTCCACCTTTTCAACTTTAGTTAGGGTGTAATTTTGCTGTTTGAGCATTTTAAATATCTGCAAGGTTTGCACAGCTCAAAGTTCAATGCAAATAAAATTTCATTTTATTTAACACGACTCAACTAAAGAACGTTTCGTTCAGGACAACGCGACTTTTCCGGATCTTATGAAGTCATGTTACTCATTTAAATAATCCCCAGGCACGGGTTACACTAACAGTGGACGAGGCCTGGTTGAGCTGCATTAGAGAAGAGTGTTGTCGCTGTCAAAGAGACAGTTTTTTCCACAACGTTCCCAAAACTGACGAAACTCTAAGTGGTTAAAGCTTATTTTAAACACCGTTCCTGAACACAACTCTAATGTTTATCTGTGTGTAGCACTTTTTATGGAGAACAACTTGTTTTCTGTTGCTTTTGTTTTTGTATGACGGTTCACTGCTCCTCACCAAAATTACCCATGGTTTTGTGGACGATTACTGTTGTTATTAACCTGCGTGAAGCTGGTCCCCCACCCAACGCAAAACATCATCAAAATGTGCTCAATCGTTTGTGCTCCGTTGTGTGCTGTAAAAGAACGGTCCAGCAATAGCGCAATAAGAGAGGAGCAGCAATAACGTCAAATATGTGAAAAATAATGTGTTTTTTGGAACAAAATTGGGATGTGAGATTGATAACAAGCTGAATGTTAATGTCAATGTGGAGACGATTAGTAAAAACAGCCAGCAGCGTCTATACGGTAAACGGAGACTGTTCAAGGTTAGCACTGATCAGTCTTTGATGACTTTGTTTTACAAATCTTATATTGAGTTCGTTTTAACATTTGGGGTACATAAAGATTTACACACACCTCACCAGACAGACTGACGTGATTCCCCTTCAGCCGAGATGCTAATGCAGTTAATCATTATGTATAAACTTATGCACAGAATAGAGGTCCTTATTATCTGAGAGTTCATGTTACTTCAATCAAGCAAACACTTTTTTATATTGTTTTTTGTAAGTGGTTTAAAACTATTTCGCCTCTCAGATGGAAGAATTCGTAAGGGTATTATTTAAATGCATTGTTTGCAATGTTGAGAATTCTCAATTAGAAGTCAATTAGCAAAAAAATTAAAGATCTTACTTCTCACCTGACGTGTCACAGACACCATATTAATAATTCAGTGGACAGGGCAGGTGATGATGCACATGTTTTCAAGCATTCAAGCTTCAGACATCAGAAGGGCCAAAGGACTCTTAGTGTGTGTGTGTTTTCTTTGTTCTGTTTTTTTTTATTCATTTAGAATGTTTCATTTAACCAATTATTAATTTTTGTTATTTTACTTAGGCTATTTTCCTGGCTCTTGATGTGCATTTTATTGTTGTTTCATTCAATGATTGAGTGGTTTCATGAGATATTTCCTAGACATTGGGAAATGTCTCCATTTTAAGATTTTCTAATGTCACACAGGATGATTTTTTAATTGCTTTTGCTTTGATAAACTTAATAAATGTGACCTGACTAGCATCCATCAATGAGCAATACTTACGATTCCAGTACACCGTATAGCACTCTTTACTCCTCACATCCACTTCATAGAGTCCTCCTCTCACACACACCGCTTCGACACTCGACGTCCACACCGTCATGTCTCTGGTCTCCTCCATCCAGACCATCACCTTCCAGAAGCTCCTCTCCACCACGGTTTAAAACCCTTTCAGGGTTTCGCTCCCTGAAGACGCGATACATGACCTCTATCCTGAGAGAGTCGTGTCCCATGAAGGGCTTCCATGTCTTTTTGTCCTCTTGTAAAACCACCTGACCTCCTCCGGTCCCAGTTCGGTGACCACCTCGAACCGGCGTCTGGAGGAGCTGGACCGCTTCCGAACGTCGAGCAGACGGCTCTTTTCCTGGTAGTGTGAGGCAGGGCTTGTGCAGTAACTGGTGTCGGTGGTGTGGAAGTAGCTGGCCACTGAAGATGTGCTTAGGTCCAGATGGCCCGTGGGAAGGATGTCCGAAGCAGGACTTTTGAGTCTCAGCGCCATTCTGTCCCGTGGTGAAGTGTGTGTGTTCTTATCAGCCTGCAATGCGTGCATCCCTCTCCCACTGGATTCATCGTAGAGCCTGATGAAGTCATCGCTCCAGTCTCTATTGCCAAAAGACAGTTTATTGCCAGGATTGTTAATAAACCGTGTCTTCTTAGTACTGACCGCTCATAACTCCTTGCTTGTGGAGCGGCTGTCCCAGTCGGAGCTGACCTCAGTGACGTCATTTAACAAGGGTTAAACCTCGTGTTAAAACCTGACACTGATATTTAACAGGTCATTAAGCTGGTTCTCTCAAAGTCATGCACAAAACTTCGTTAATAGAACGTTCGTTCAATGTTACCTGGGCTTCTCAAAATGTTAGCACAAAAACATTGTTTATACGTCATAACAGAACGTGCAGAAAACATTCAAAAGTAGCATTTCGCACAATGTTTACAAAATGGTCAAAGAGAACGTTGCCCTAACGTTCGCATAAACACGAGGAAACGTTTAAAAAACGTTTACAAATCTTGCCGTTTAGGAACGACGTTTTTTAGAACGTTAGCAAAACGCTCAGAATGTGTTTTCGTTAGCTGGCTAACTTACCTTGCAGTAAGACGTCACGGCACAATAAAAAGTAAACTCTCTACGTTTAAGCGCACATTAAACGAGTCTATGTCATGCTGTTTAGCTGTTTTACAGCGACTCGGTAAAGCAGAAGAACCGGTCTGACAGACCGCACTGATTCCTGCACTATACCGGATTTTGCTCGTGCAAACCTGCCGTCAACCGGAGCGCGTCACTTCACAGAATCACGCTCTTCCGCTGTGTTTATCCATAAATCAGTCCGTGTCACAAATAGAAACATAAGCTTGTGCAGTGATCCAGTCATGCTGAGGGTGGAGGGAAATACACTGACCTGCTGGCACACTGACAAGTGCGGGATGTGCGATCACACGTCACAGCCCGCGTCGTGCGGAAGCGGTCACGGATGAGCTCATCCTGCACTTGTTCCTGGGCTGTTCACCTGCGGGAGTGCGCACGTTCTCGTGAACGCGCTCGAGGCTGACACGTGTGCTGGTGCAGTGGATTGCTGTTAATTCCATATAATAATTTTAAAGTTAATAATAAATAAATAAATAATTTTTCAAAGTTAATATTTTTGCATTAAAAATTCGTAAGAAATGTAGGTTTTTTAATAGACGCTATGACGGCTGTGATGTGCAGTAATTCTTTCAAATTATGAAATATTACATCGTCGCACTAGGAGATTGATGTTTGATTAAGGTGCATTGCTATTTATTCGATTTATTTATTTATATAATAATAGGCTATTGTTTGAACATTAAACCTTGCAAAACAAGAACACACTTCTCCATTTTGTATTTCCATGTCTACATGTGTTGTTTTGAATTAATTAGGTTAAATGTAATGTGTTATAAACATATTGTGCATAAAAAATTCAAGAACTGTGTTTTTTTAAACATGTTGGCTGTGATGTGCAGTAATTATACAGTGTACAGTGTGTTTTCATTGAAAATGTGTTCGGATATATATTCTTCACATAAAATGAGCCAAGGCAATGAATCTGAGTTTGAAAAAATAATTAATTGTATAATTTTTCTTTTGATAAAAAAATGAAACACCATACAAGGGTTAAATGGGCTTGGTGCATTATAATATTGAAAACACTCCTCAATTTGTATTATTACGTCTATGTGAAATTGAAATTGAATGCATCCACAAAAATGCATTACACAATCCCACAAGTGACTACAGAAAATGAAAACTAGGGGAAACCAGGAAATGCATTAATAATAGAATTTAGCAGAAATTAAGTGAATTGATTATAGCTCAAATTTTGGTTGAATTATCCTTTACTAAGGTAATAACAAAAAATGTTCACAAGATGCCGCTGTTGTCTACTACTGACCATCAGAGATGAGTTCTTTGTTTTGTAGTGTTTGCAGATATTATTGGTTGAACCTGCTGTCCAAGAATTTGGCGTCCTTTAGATTGAAATCAAATTTGACAATACCTTTTAAATTGAATAAATTACAGTATTTATAATAATTGATTTATCCGTGCACATACTTTTTTTAAATTCATGTGAATCAGAATATCTTTCTCTCTCAGCATGTCTTCTCTGACTGACGAGCTCGGGGCTATAACCTGTCACTCACATGAGATCAGCCAATAGCAAACCACAACCATCCAATCAATTCCTACATTTGTTCTTGTTCCTTCCAGATGCGTTTCACTCAAATATGCGCTACAAGAAAGGATTGTCGCAACTGCCATTTCATGACGACTTTAAACCATTCATCAATTGAAGGTGCAGTAAACAATTTCTGAGAAACTGGATAGCACCAGTGGATAGTACCACAATAGCTACACTTGAGGCCAATCAGAAGTAGGGGGCTGGGGACCCTGGGCTTGAGTTTATGTTTGGACCCTACTTACGCTACACATCATTATGTGTACAAATTACACAAAAGTTCAAATATGCTTTGAGGTTCCTAGAACAATTAATTTGTAACATGTGTAGTCAAAGTTTAGTGGTAGGCTAATATTAAATAGTCATAATACAATTTAATGCAGGACAAGCTCTCTCAGTTGAGAGAAGATCAAAACTCTAATAATAAAGCTAATCTGTCCTCTTATGTCAGATTCTTACATTTATCCAACAAATTCAATCAGAATGCAAAGACACAGTGTATGGCTATTATGACCAAATAAAAGGAAGTTGGTATAGGGCTATGAATCAAATTCATTTTTGGATTGACGCATTGGCTGTTTCAAACATGTATGGATTTACACAGAAAATTATAATTGCATAAATTATGTTGAGATTGAACGTTTTAAATGTAAAACTTTTATGTAGCAATATGAAATGATTGAAATGAAATAAGTCTACTTTTTACCTATGAAACTAACACCATCAGTAGGTGGCGCAAGTCTCCATCTTAATGAGGGAGTTTAGAATACTTTTATTCGACCGATTCATTTAAAAATCCTGAATCCATTTTACCTATACTGTATTATGAATGGGTAGCCTAATTGAATCATTTACTCATCTGATTCAGTCAAAAATGTATATTTTGAGGGAAAAAAGCATGGTTCTACTGTTTGTTCTGTTTTCTTTACAGAGCAAAAACAGAATGCATCTATAAAAGTTATCCAATAACTTTATTGAACTGTTGTATATAAATGTCACATTTGCGATTCGTGCAGAGATGTTCAGAAAAACAGCACTCTTGCTGGTGTGATAACTCACATATCATAGGCTCGAGTTATAAATATATGGAACAGGAACTCGTTAGGCCTAAACGTTTTTTCTTTTTTATCATTTTGATGACATGTATGCCTATTCCTATATTGTGATGAATGGCAGTGGAGAGAGTGCTCAAAACTCTCCAGAGCACATCATTTAGTGGACAATTAATAGATTACCCCCACAACCCTCGATCTCCTCCTGCACTGGTTCAATCTCCTCAATTCTGGATTTATAAAAAATAAAATTACAGATTACTGAGTGTGTGTGTTAGATATGAAAACAACAAAACAGATGGATAGATGGATAGATAGAGATAACTTAAATAAACTCAAATTATTTAAAGACTTTTCAGGTTACTATTGTAACCCTCGTTCCTGAGTGGGGAACAAGACGCTGCATTAGACTCAACGCTTTGGAATGCCTCGGCCTGATGTCTGAAGCTGTAATGGAACTATTCCAATCTTGATTATTCTTTCTTCACTTGTGATGTTGCATGTGACGGTGATCCGGGAGCTTTAATAGGACAATGGAATATGGGGGGGGGGCAAGAGAGGCAGGCAACCTTCTCAAAAATTATAAGGAGCTGGAGGCTGTCCCATGAAGTTGCCTCCTGGCAGCAACCCCATGAGACCTGGACTGACAACTGGGGATATCTGATTGCCGCTCTGCCTCCTGAAGCCTCTCGACAACGGTTCTTGCCGCTAGTTCAGCCAGAGACTTTGAGCCCCACTCAATTGTCAGTGATGCTCTCTTTCTTACAAGAGCTGATGGATGCGGGTCGCTCCCCATCCACACTCAAAGTGTGTGCTCGCGGCCATGGCAGCTCACCATGCTCCTGTGACTGGCCAGTCGCTGGGGAGAAACAACCTTATCATTCATTTTCTCAAAGGAGCTAGGAGGTTGAATCCCACCAGGCCTCCTACTATACCAGCATGGGACCTTTCCCAGTCAGAGTCAAGCGAGCGGGAGATTTGCAGGCGCTCTCCGTGAGCCATCCTGCCTAGAAATTGGGGTCGCCTAATACATGGGGACTGGTTAGCCGGGTGTTGTGTGTTTGAAACCTACTCTTTTTGTGCTTTTGTCGCTGTAAAAGAGTTTGTTCATAGGGGCACGTGCAGTGAAACGACCTGTGACCCATTGACTACAGTATGAAAACTCCTGCCGCCTGAGCTGAACAGGGAGCTAGGAGTTCTAAACAAGCTCTTTTCGAGGGTCGTCCGCTGTTTTCAAGGCTGCTCCAGCTGATCCTGGCTTGGTTAAGGCGAAAGCTTCGGTGTAGAGACTCAGGGCGAGGACAGCGGATAGCAGCCGTCATCCAGACGCAGCTCCTGGAGCGAGCAAATGGTGAACTCGCACAACGGTTCACCTCTGAAGGGTCCGGTGGACACAAATACGCGGCGATGACTCCCCACGCCGCACTGTTCTGCTCTCCAGAGTAAATACAGTGCGGGGAATCTCTCAGATGAATGCTCGATTAACGTAAAAAAGATGGCCGCCAACGGGTTTCGAATCTGACGCGCAAGACGCACGTAAATTTCCCTTCAAACTTTTGGTTTTATGCGCTGTCAATTTCACTCTTGTCACGCGAATTAACACAAAGTGGCCAAGCGTCAAAGCTAAGACATCGGTAGCACGCGAATTTGACACGCTATTCGCGTCCGGTGTGAACGTCACCATTAGAGATCTAGTTTGTCGCGCCTCGTTTTTTGGCAGTATTTGTATTCTTAATTAAAGATATAGATTGTACTGAGGCTGAATCCCAATTCTCTGTCTTACCCCTTCCCCTTCAGTTTTGCGCGTTCACGTGAGAGGAAGGGCTATCCCAATTCTCATTTTGATCTATGCTGCGTTCCAGTCCAAAATTGCCATGCCCTTCACTCGCTAACTTCCCTCCGTCTCGTTCACTCGGATGTACGTCATTGCTTACGCTGCACGAGTGCCCACTACTGGCGGAAACCGCAATGAGCTGAACTGGAACGTCCTAAGCCCTTGATCACTTTGAATCAGCTATGAGTTGATTTATTATTAACTTTTTTCCCCTTTACGAATTTGTTTAATGCAGCATCCACATGTATATAGGTGTGTTTGGGTTATTTTAAAATAAATGAATAAATTATAATTAATATGTCATAGAGTGTTTGTTGTGGTGGTGATTAGACGATCTGTGGTTACGTCACAATCGTACTGCATTGTGGGATATATAGATGCCTGAAGTGCACATATGAAGTAGACTCGCTCCCTCGGTCTAAATCGAGGGAACAAGTGTCTGTCCATATAAACTTCCCTCGTTCACTTCACGAAGTGGGAACGCACTTCAAAATGGCGGCAGGGATTCCCCTGAGGGGAAGTGCTTAGGGAAGTTTGCAAGTGCGTGTCTAAAAGTGGACTGGAACGCAGCCCTGGGGGTAGGGGTAAGGGGAAGGGGTATATACCCTTAAGACCAAGAATTTTCACAAGCTTACTCTGAAACCAAGGGGTAAGAAATGCACTTCGCAACTGGCAACAATGGTGGGCATACCATCCAGAGTTGAACGTTTTTTCGCTTAAATTATTGATTAAAATATATGACCATCTTGTTTTGTGCTCTACACAGTTATGTACATATATATTTGCAACTATATTGTTTATTGAAACGTTTTAACGTTGTTAAAAATCGCTACTTTGCTAGGCTATGCTAACGTTACATTACCTGATTTGCACAATCAGTCCCACATTTCAAGATCACCCAAAATGTCCAGGATTCAGCTTTATCTGTACATTATTTGAACACAGACCACGTACGTGATACAGCTTCTCAGATGATGCATTCAGCTTCAAACGGATCCTGACTGATGACGAAAACATTCATACATTCAGATTCACTGATTTAAATGAATGAATTACAGTCCAATTGAAACATCACCTTGTGCATGTAAACATAATGAATATTGAAGGCACAAAGCAAAAGCCCAATCCCGGACATTTGACGGCATCTTTAAAGTTTCAAGAAGTTTGTGATCGGACACTTGTTCGCCCGGGTGACACAGACGCCAGTTAAGGACGATGCTAAGATGACGGAACCGAGTGGGGTCTCATTTCATAGGGGTATGTTTGCACTAGTGCTTACCACTCGGTTTCGAGGGACAAGGGCTAGGGGTAAGACGAAGGGAAGGGGTAAGACAGAGAATTGGGATTCAGCCTGAATGTCAGCTTGCCTTTTTTGGCTCAAGATAAGGATTTATTGAGTCCACGTCATGCAAACAAGAGACTCTGCTTCTAACCACAGGTCGACAATATGTCGTTCCAAACACACAACTTTGCGATGCTGTTTGTGAATGTTCGTTGGAACGATGGTTTCGGGAAACACAGACTGTGGTGATAATGACAGAACTTGCGACCATAGTTAGATCTAACGATGCTTCGGGAAATGCACCCCAGGTTGGTTTAAAGCTGCTGTCCAAATGTGCAGTCCTAGATTTAGATTGGTGTGCCACTATTAATGTTGAGCCCCTGCTCTTGGACTGTATACTAACAGGCACTATATAGGCTGCTGTCATGAAACCTACTTTGGGGCAACAACTCAGGCTCATGTGGGAATGTCAAGAGGCGCCGACCAGGCCCCTGTACACCATTGTTCTTTTAGCCATGTTTCCATGGAAGCTAAAGCTATGCCTGTGTGTTGCTCCTCTGTATGGTACTTTGCTGTGATTTGTGTTCAGTCAGTCTAGGGCTTGTGGATCTCGTGATTTCTATGCAGAGAACAAAATGGATGTGTCCGCTTATACTGTTTACATGGTCTGTGAGACTGACTTTGGTTCAACTGTCTAGCTAATGTTCTACTGAGTGTGCAGCTGTTTTCAGACTGCCAGCGATGTTTATACACATACACCATTATTACAACAACAGAAATGCTCCAGCTTCTGCTGATACATGAGTCAAATAAAGCTAAACACATTGCTTTTGTTTACTTTAATCCCTAAAAGCTGCATTAGGTTACACTAATTGATTTACGATAAACGTCTGGTGTTTTAGGGCACATCTGGTGTGAGTATGCGAATGAAGGAAGGGAGAGTTTGTGAATATGTGGGAATTCATGTTGAATCTTCCTGTTTATGACATGTGCGTGTTTGTGCATGTCAAGAGCATTTGACCGTAGGAAAAAAACCTCTTTAATATACAATGAGATAAAATTGCGTGTTTATGTAAGTGGCGTTTTATGTGTGTGATGTTGCATGTGTGCCGGACATCGGATCTGTTGCTCGCACATTCCACACTTGCAGGTGGTCTGCCCGCGCTCGGGGTCAAGCAGGGGATTTCATATTTCATAGGAACGCAGCATGCTCTGGACAGCGTCATTGAGTCCACATGGAAAGCAGAACGATCTGTTGTGAACACTTGGCTCGAAGCCACTGCCCTTCGGCCTCCTCTAGTGTGCATTCGCTCGTACTCACTGTTACAAACTGGTCACGCAGGTACAGACGCTGGCAGATGTCTTCCCAGCGAACATAAATATGTTACAACATTGGGTAATACTTTATTTCGACAGTCCATTTTAGACATTCTGCTTCATATCTGCTAACTCTTTAATGTGATGGTCCTCCAACAGACAATCTACTGACTATAAGTAACTTTATGTTAACTTATTTTAACGTTATTAACCCTACCAGTCTACTAATACTCTACTAATATGCTACTCTAATGAGAGTTTGTAGACAAGTAGTTTACAGTCAACAGAATGTGTAGAAGGGACAATCAAAATAAAGTGAAGCTGAATATTGTGCTAATGTTTCAAATTAAAGGTGCAAAACGCAAGTATCTGAGTTTTTGCAGAACTACGCCCCCTCTGGCGACAAACGAAACTGTGTGTTCATGTTTGCACTAGCTGTTCATTACCAAAGGAGCATCAGCCGCACACTGTGTGGCACACATCTTTTGTTACAGTCATAATGAGGTAATACAGTTATAAATCTGCAAGTCATTTAAAATATATCAAAGGAAAGGCATTCAAGTAAATTACACACTTATGTGTGTGTGTGTGTGTGTGTGTGTGTGTGAGGGGAAAACGGGGGTAGTAGAAAACTGTTTCCATTCCATCTATCTCCATGTTAAACTGTTTTATGTGCTTACTGTATCCACTTATGATTATATTATTATGGAAACACGTTCATGAACAATATAAGTTATTACTTTGTATAGGACCCGTTTAGAGCCCAAGAGCCAACCGGAGATCTCTCCGTTTGTTGAAAGCTTCCGATGTTGACTCTCCTATTATTCCGACGACTGGCACTGGACAGACAGAAGTTGTATTTTCTTTGTCTTACGTGGAGTTTGCGTTGCGGTTTTGAATGAACTACAAGCCGGTCTCTTGGGGCTGTTTTTACACCTGGCCACAATGCGTTTTCTCAGATCGGATAGCTATCTGATTTATCAAAACGATTCCATTACACCTGGTCACATAAATGTGTTTTTGCAAAACGGATATTAATCTGATCTTCAATTCCCGTGCTATATACAGATTTAATAAAGTGCACGTCACCGAAAGCAACAGATATGAGCTGCATTTTATTAATCATCGGCTAATTTCAAAATCAGCAAAGACAGCAATAAGAGAGAGCAACAGCCTAGTTCCTGGTAAGATCATTTCATTTCTTTACTTTTAATGAAGATGGTAGTGTTAAGCGTCTGCGACTTACTTTCGCTTTGATTTGCGATAGATTGCGGCTGGTTTGATGAATAGGCGCTCAGCTGCTCATCTGAGGTGATGCGTGTTGTCATATCTGACTAAAACAACATGACATATAGCCTGATTTCAACAACCAGATGCATTTACACTTGTCCAGTTTCGTCTGGAATACGGCCCAGACCACATCCTCAAGTGATTTGAGCGATTGGATTCAAATCAGTCTCGAATGCGTTTCGGAGGGCATTTACACATTTTCACGATCAAATAGCTATCCGATCACAGAAAACGCATGAAGTGACCAGTTGTAGGCTAAACAGCCCCTTTGAATCCATCTTCTACTTTTGTGGAAAGTTGACTAAGTTGACTAAAGTTGTGTCGCCCGAGTTGTCTTCTCTGATACGGAGAATGGCGGAGAATACACTATCCTGCAGGACATAGGCACATAGCCAGGCGAGCGTGAACGCGCATGACGTCACACCCAGTCTCAGATTTGAGCCCGAATCCCTCTTATTTATTTTACTGTACAGGATTATAGAGGCGATCGCAGTGATCAGAGAAGGGCTCATTCAGCCCATCAGGCGATTGCTTTAAGCATGTATGGGTTCGAAAACGGCTATTTTTAACATGAAATGTTGCGCAATGCACCATGTTTTCCCAGACATGTCACCTGGATTTCAGGATTGCTCAAAATGTCCGGGATTCGGCTTTTGCTTTCGGCCTTCACTATTCATTATGTTTACATGCACAAGGTGTTGTTTCAATCGGCACTGAATTCATTCATTTAATTGGTGAATCTGACTGTATTGTTTATCTAATATTCCCGTGTTTTGCTGAATGCACCACCTGAGAAGCTGATCACGTACGTGTCAGTGTCAAACAATGGACACATAATGAATGGCGACTGTAGAAAGCAAAATCTGAATACCGGACATTTGGGTGATTTCGAAATGTGGGACTGATTGTGCAAATCAGCAATGTAATGTTAGCATAGCCTAGCAGTCAGCAAACTAGCAATTTTTAAAATGTTAAAAAAATTTCAATAAACAACATAGTTGCAATTAAATATGTGCATAACTGTGTAGAGCACAAAACAAGACAGTCATATTTTTTTATCAATCACTTAAGCCGAAAAAAAACCCAACATCATTTATGGGATACTCTGGATGGTATGCCCGCCATTGTTGCCAGTTGTGCAGTGTATTCTGGGTACTCCTTGGTTTCAAGTAAGCTTGCAAAAAATTCTTGGTCTTAAGGGGTATCTCGCCTTCCCCTTTACCCCTAGATCAAAATGAGAATTGGGATAGCCCTTCCTCTCACATGAACGTGCAAAACTAAGGGGAAGGGGCAAGACAGAGAATTGGGATTCAGCCTAAATGTCAACTTGCTTATTTGCTCAAGATAAGGATTTATTGGGCTCTATCTTGCACCCGGTGCAAATGACTTTATACACTGACGCATTTATCATTCCTATTTTGCACTCGCGCAAAGCGGGCTTTTTTCCTCCACAGACGCACGTCGGTAAACTAACAAATGAACTTGCGCTTCCTGGGCGGGTTGGCGCAGAAAGGAGGCGTGTGTTCGGCGCAAACAATCCCTGGTGCTATTTTGCAGTTCCAGAAAACAATTGCGCCAATGACCAGAAAAAACCTGGTCTAAAGTCAGTGGCGCGTTGCGCGTATATTCAGATGCTATTTTAAGCGTGCATGCTTGGCCATAATACAGAGTGTGAACAACAAGGATACACTGTAGATGATTTCTCATCAACACAGATGCATTTTACTTTTTGCAAATGATACATTATTATACGGAAAAATATATAAACATGAGGGAAATCATTGTTGTGTCCATGATGATGGGAAAAACAGGCATAAAGCTTACACATTTACCCAAATTATTATATGCATGTTTAACCCAGAAGCTAATTTGGGTGGGTTTGTCCCATCCCCAGTGTCCCTTCTCTTTCTTTTACGGCCCTGACGAGAACATCGTTCTACTCGGCTGTGAACCGATGCTGAAGCGTGCCTGGTAAATGCGCCGTTAAAATAGAATTGCGCCACGAACAAGCGCATCTCGTTCATCATGCTCTTAAAGGGAATGTGATATGACGCTCTTATTGGTTTATTTCCGTTACGCCCAAACCACACCTATGAATAATGAAGCTACTCCAGACCAACCCCTTTTAGATTTGCGCCAGGCGCAAGAGGCATTTATCCCGCCGGGAAAATAGCAACAGCGCCGGGATCCGCCCACAAAGTTAATTGCGCTTTCGCACACTTGCGTTTCAGATCGTTAAAATAGGGCCCATTGAGTCCACATGTTGTGTCAAAAAAGAAACACTGCTCTGTCGCTCCAACCACACAACTTTGCGATGCTGTTTACGAATGTTAGTAAGAAATGTGATTTCGGGAAACACTGACTAGTTGAACTGCTGATAACGAGGGAACATGCGACAATAGTTGACTAACGATAATTTTGGGAAACGCATCCCACAACGATAGCCAAACAAGTTCCCTTTAGCTGTTCCCTTTGTCCTATAAAACACATTTAATTGCTTTTTGTTGCCATATTTACCATAATACAATACATACGTTCTACAAAAGGAAAACTTGAAAAAGTATTTATAAACATTCCAGGTGTTTATTGTTTGTTCTCTTGCCATTGTTGAAATGTAGTTAAAGTTGAAGTGCCTGAGTTTGACCAGAGCAGAACACGACAGCACGGCCATTTTCATTTTCAAAAGTTACAAATACATATTGACTAAATTCCATATTGAGTATATCCCTGCTAAAAATCTTGTGTCATAATAAGCTGTCATAGGAAACTTTGATCTATCTATTGCATAAAAGTAGAGGGAAAACTTCACTCATAAAGCAGTAAACAGGATGGAGAGCTGCAGATGTTCACATCACTGATGGACCTAAGTGAAAAAAGCTGTTATTTAATATAGTACATGCTTTGGAAAGTGCAGAGAACATGATCTTTACAGTTTATATCACAAGAGGGTGACATCCATATGGTGTTATGTGTTGTTCTGCAGCGCTTGTAATGAAAGGTTTAGAGACAACAAGCTTACATGCACTGTAAGAGCCAATTTCAATAAATTATGTTTTTATTAACAAAGTTCGAGAGGACCACGTTAGTTAATTAACACAAGTGGAGTGCACTCAGCAATCAATGATAAGAGGTGTATATATATATATATATATATATATATATATATATATATATATATATATAGATTCAGCAATCTGACCTCAATCCATTGATAGTTTAGCAGCAGAATGTCAGAATGGGAAAGAAAGGTGATTTAAGCAATTTTGAGCATGGCATGGTTGTTGGTGCCAGATGGGCTGGTCTTGAGTATTTCACAATCTGCTCAGTTACTGGGATTTTCACACACAACCATTTCTAGGGTTTACAAAGAAAGGTGTGAAAAGGGAAAAACATCCAGTATGCGGCAGTCCTGTGGGCGAAAATGCCTTGTTGATGCTAGAGGTCAGAGGAGAATGGGCCGAACTGATTCAGAGCTGATAGAAGAGCAACTTCAGACTGAAATAACCACTCGTTACAACCAGAGGTATGCAGCAAAGCATTTGTGAAGCCACAACACACACAACCTTGAGGCAGATGGGCTACAACAGCAGAAGACCCCATCGGGTACCACTCATCTCCACTACAAATAGGAAAAAGAGGCTACAACTTGCAAGAGCTCACCAAAATTGGACAGTTATGAGACTGGAAAAATGTTGCCTCATCTGACGAGTGTCTAGATTTCTGACATTCAGATGATAGAGTCAGAATTTGGTGCAAACAGAATGAGAACATGGATCCATCATGACTTGTTAACCACTGTGCAGGCTGGTGGTGGTGGTGTAATGGTGAAGGGGATGTTTTCTTGGCAAACTTTAGGCCCCTTAGTGCCAATTGGGCATCGTTTAAGTGCCACGGCCTACCTGAGCATTGTTTCTGGACCATGTCCATCCCTTTATGGCCACCATGTCCCCATCCTCTGATGGCTACTTCCAGCAGGATAATGCACCATGTCACAAAGCTCAAATCATTTCAAATTGGTTTCTTGAACATGACAATGAGTTCTCTGTACTAAAATGGCCCCCACAGTCACAGATCTCAACCCAATAGAGCATCTTTGGGATGTGGTGGAACGGGAGCTTCGTGCCCTGGATATGTGCATCCCACAAATCTCCATCAACTGCAAGATGCTATCCTATCAATATGGGACAACATTTCTAAAGAATGCTTTCAGCACCTTGTTGAATCAATGCCATGTAGAATCAAGGCAGTTCTGAAGGGGAAAGGGGGTCAAACACAGTATTAGTATGTGTTCCTAATAATCCTTTAGGTGAGTGTATGTGAACTTATTGTTTGCTTGGTGTGTTAATTTTGCAAGCACTAACGGAAGGTTATCATATTTGTATCTTACTTTGAGAGGCAATTCTGATTTGATCCTGTGATCCTGTTTTTATTTTTATATATGTACATACACTCACCTAAAGGGTTAGATATTTTATCTAATCCTTAGATAATAGATAATATCTGAGGTTCACCTATCAGGGCACAGCCTACCATTTGGCCTCGACTTTAGTCCCTCAGGTATTCAACAAGTGTGTGGAAGGAGCTCTGACTCTGTTGATGAGATTAGGGGTCAGGGTTTCATCATATCTAGACGATTTGCTCATCTGCGTGCCGTGCCTGGAGAGTAATACACACACAGTGACAGCATCTGGAGAGATTAGGTTTCAGAGATAAACCAAATGAAGAGTTGTCTATCTCCGTCTCGGGAAATAGTCTACTTGGGTCTCAGGTTGAATTCTGTGACGTTTTGAGCTTTCCTATTAAAGGATTGCAACAAGACTTTCTGAATGTGTCTTTCGGCTACGAGGACTGATGGGCTCAACTGTCTGTGGTTCCCCTGGGACTGTTGTGAATGAGGGATTTTCAGAACTGGACAGCGCCACAGGGCATTCGCCCAGAGCTGCCGCCTCAGCCGCAGAGTATGCGTCTTACCAGAATGCGCGAGCGCTCTCGAGTCATTGGAGAGCCCCGTCTTTTCTCAGGACAGGATGCCCTCTGGGTCATATTGTACTGAGAAAAGTGGTGACGACGGATACATCCCCTCACAGACTGGGGCGCAGTGTTCGAGGGCAGAACAGTGAGAGGTGTTTGGTCTACCACACTGAGAGAGAAGCAGGGATCTCCTCTCACAAGCACAAGGGGAAATATTCCATCTGTCCCCTCAGAAACTAGCTTTCTGGACCTAGCCCGTGAGAGGTTGAATATGAGCCCAGCCGGGTTAGCTCCGAAAGTTATTAAGAGGATTCAGAACGAAGGCTGCCTCGGACTCGTTCTTTATATAATCTCAAATGAAGAGTTTTTGAGGAATGGTGCACAGATAAGAACATTGTTCCTTTCTTGTGCTCTGTTTCCGACGTGTTTACTTCAGGACCTCCTGGATAAAGGTAGAGCTTTTTCCACAGTTAAGGTTTATCTGTCCGTTATATCAGCATGTCATGTAGGTATTGATTCACGTACTATTGGCCAACACCTTCTACTCTGTCGATTTATGAGAAATGCATGTAGGCTACACCCTTTATCAAGGCCTCTGGTCTTGCCCCTTTCAAGCCCATTGATAACATTGCCTTAAAGCTGCTTGCTTTAAAGATGGCTCTTTTACTTGCTCTTTCAACAGCAAAAAGGGTGAGAGAACTACATGCTTTATCAGTTCACCCCTCATGTATGAAGTTCGCACCGGGTGGTCAAAGAGCAAATTTTAGAACTAATCCTGCGTTTGTCCCAAAGAGGGCAAACCCATCTCCCGTCAACGCCTTTCCCACTGGGTGGTAGAGGCTATCGTGTTATGTTACAAAAGCATGAATTTAGAGTCCCCAGTAGGACTACAAGTGCAGTCTGCTAGGGGGATGTCTGCTGTACATCCTGGGCTCTCTTTCAGAGGTACAGTATTTCTATTCAAGAAATTTGCGCGGCAGCCAGCTGGTCATCTCCGCACACATTCATTAGTTTCTAAAGACTGGATGTAACAGCACCCTCTCTGGCCCACTCAGTTCTGGGAGTGAGTAGTCAGGTGGTATAAGGTTATATATGCTTATATCCCTCTTCTTTAGTCTGCTTCGTCAGCATATTCTGCAATACGGAAGTTGTCTGTATCCCATAGTGAGATACCGAACGAATGTTAGAAGAGAGACGGTAGAGTTACTGAGTAACCCCGGTTCTACTGATAGCATGAAGTGAGGTGTCTCACAATCATTGCCCTCCTTTGCCTCTTCACATGGAAAAGAAATGCGGAGAATAGACGGAACGGCAGGTAGCTGCGGTGTATATGCAGTTTATATTCCAGTTCTGAAACTTACAGGATATTCTTTATAATATGATGACCTCTTAGATGCCAAAAGCTCAAGGAAAATTTAATTTCTCAGTTCATCACCTCTTTAAAACACAGTAAACTCACCGTAATCTGCGTAGATGAGAGACAGCTGTACAAGCACAAACAATACTGGACAATGACCATGAGAAACAGACTAAAGCTAAACCAACAATATGGTGACAGCCTGCAGGCGACAGTGGCAATGAACCCAAACTCCATCAGTGACAGAAATGGAGATGAAACCCTTAGGAGAAACCAGGCTCAGTTGTGGGATTCAGACTGCATCACAAGTTAGATTGAGGGTTGGTATTACTCAGAATATTTCATCCAATTCCTCCTGCTTGAGGATTGGGAAACAGTCAATGCCAGCATATGGTGGGGAGAAGTTGAAGCTGGCCTTAGGATCTGTGCAGAGCACTTAAAAAAACATAACCTTTTCTGTAAGTTTACCATTTTACATATACTTTTATTAAAGAGCCCCTATCATAGCATTTGAAATGTTCCTATTTTTGTTTTGGGAGTTCCCAAAACAGTTTAAAGTGCATGCAAGGATAAAAAACACTTTATTTGTCTTATAATATGCATTTATTTTTAACTGATTTGCTCAACGACTTCCCAAATGATTCGATTCGACGATTCATTTTCCCAAACACCTCCTTTGAGTGACGCAGAATCTGCGGCAATTGGTCAAATGACCCAGTCAGTTGTTATTGGTAAACCGTAGGCAGACTGTCGGAAACGGAACACTATCTCCATTAATGGATTATAGCTTGTCAAGTGTTGTTTACAGTGTATGAACAAACATGTCAGAAAAAGTGCACTTTCCACACGGTCCCTTACTCAGCAGTGTCCGTCAAAAGCGATCTTTCCCGGCGAAACTTCACATTGCGGGCAGTGATCTATATAGAGTGAAGTCATATTTGGCTCGTTTAAGTCGTTTAAGGAGGTAATTTCCATTTTTCAGTGAATGTCTGGTGAATATCAAAAACAAAACTAACTTTACCACACTTAGAAGCTGCAGCGGAATGTACACAACACACACAACAAAATATAACTATATTGTGCATGCTACAGAAAACATAACAGCAAACATTATTAATATTACTTACAGATTGTGATTCGAAGGAGGACGAACCTGATCCATATACACTGGATACTGAGCCCTCCTTCAGGAAACAACCGGCTTGTGAATCCACATTTGAATTCATTTAAATGTTTTTGAATGATTCATCATTAAAATGATGAGGACACAAGGTTAGGGCTATGTCTGTTGTGCTATTGTTGCAAATATGAACTCTGACCACTGATTCTTCACATGCTCGTCCCTGGACAATGAAAACAAGTGTCTGAACTGTCTTTGCAATGTAGAACACAGCGTCTTCTCGACATGATGCTATGATGAAGTATTTGAATGTGTTCTAGACTAGTTTACACTCCCGTCTGCGCGCAATTGTTGGGAGCGGCCAATGAGCTAATGTTTCATATCTACGTCACGACGAAACAGCTAATGACTCGTTTCAAAAACAATTCATTTCATAGACTCAGAGTCGACTCTCACTTTTGAAAGACAATAACTTTATATATGGTGCACTTTCAGGTATAAATCTTTGCAGGATGTTTTCATTCCCTTAGAGCTATAGTCCACACTACATGAACAGTCATTTACAAAAATCCATGATAGGTGCTCGGTAAATAGTTTTAAATTATATCCATCCGTGTTGGTGTTGTCAGCCATTTTTTGCCAAGTTCCAAGCAGCGTGAGCACCAATGTCATCACCACTCATGAAAGACAATATTAACAGGAAATGATAGTCATTCTTTGTTTTTGCTTATCACACAAAGCTATTGTGTAAGAAGTATTTGCATGTAGATTCATTTTAATTAATAATTAAAAAAACTCAGGACTAAGTTATTGAATAGTAAGTTACACTGTAATTCCAGTTAATGAATATTATATAATCATAATGTAACATTGAAGGTTCAGTGGAGTTCTATATAGAACTCTAGGGTTCTTGACTCAGAAACATTTATGCCAGAAACTGAGGTTATGCATGTCTTAAAGGATTGCATCTTCTACTGTGGTGATTGTTTTTGAGGTCAACATCACTGATCTTGAACAAGAAGATGTTTAGTGATGACGGGGAATGCTATATGAGTGTGTTTCCACACAGGGGCATCACAGCACAAAAGAGTGTGAGAGACAACACAACACACATCAGGAACAGAGCTGTGTTTATGTGTTTATGCTCAATAATCTCCATCTGGGCCACTTTCTCTTTTGGATACAACAGCCAGAGTTATGTTGCTATGAAATAAATTTATGCTGTGTGTTAGACAGTTTGAAAGAGCATCAGTGGCTGTCCAGGGCCTCTTCAAACATTCACACACACACACACACACAGGTCCAAGTTAAGAGGAAGCCATGTATGTGTTTTCCAGGGGAGGCGAGGGGTGATTTGGGGTCCGCAGGTCTGGTGACCACATGTCCCCTGTTGGCTTTGTGTTGGGTTATTATTGCTGGGTTGGGTTTCCCACTAAACTTCTATACAAGGTCTGAAAGAAGCCTTCTGAAAACATTGTGAGAGGAGGTAGGTGAGGACAGGGGTCTGTCTGGAGACCCTTTTGACCCCTGTATACTACAATACGTATGACATTACCTTCTCTCATCACACACACACACACACACACACACACACACTCATCTGAAAATGATCAACTTCCTCTTTTACCAATTGTAACTGACAGGACAGGTTTCATCATGGGAAAAAAGCAAATGCTGCTCCTGGCATTCAACAGTTTGTAAAATGTATAAAGAATAGCAATTAAATAATTTTAGTTTTTGCTGCTTAATATTTTTGTGACAGCTAAGGATTCACTAAAGATGCATTAAATTGATCAGTAAAGACACGAATAATGTTACAAAAGATTCCAATTTCAAATAAATGCTGTTCATTGAACTCATTAAACAGAATCCTGAAAATAATATATCAGTTTTCACAAAAATATGCAACCGTTTTCAGTATTGATAATAATCATAAATGTTTCATGAGCAGCAAAGCAGCTTATTATTATCATTTCTGACACTGAAATCACATGAGAATTCAGCTTTAATCACAGGAATAAATTGCAGTTTACTACATATTCACACAGAAATCAGTGATTTTTGTTTTTTATACTAATTTATTAACACATCATTTAATAATTTGATCAAATAAATGCAGCCTTGCTGAGCATAAGAGACCTTTTTCAAAAACAAATTCATATGAACCCAAATTACTGTGAAGTCATGTCTATTAATGAGAGGTGACCGGACACAGGAAGTGATGCGTGTTGTTTAGTGTGTTCATCTCATGTGCTTATCAGAAACATAAAACCACATCAACATTATTCATGCACTCTCATTCAGCACAGGTTTTGCTTGCTTATGGACATGTTAGGAGTAAAGAAGGTCACTCTGGAGGTCAAAGGTCACTCTACTTTGTAAAAGTGTGTGTGTGTAGTGAAATGGTCCTCAGCATGGGGTGGGCTGGGAATTTGTGCCCAAAAGTGACAAGTATTTATAAATGTGTTATAGCCAAGGGCTTAAAGCCGAGGCCGGGAACCCTTTTCGGCGGTGTAGGTAATTACAAAAGGAAAGCTCTGAACAAGAAAAATAATAGTGTTTTACATTTTTCACATCCGTGTGTTTGTTTGGTGTGTATAATACGGCTAATCATTTTATGGTTTGTGTGTAAAGTTACTATGCAGAAACTACATTTTTTGGTAGACTTTAAATAGTTTTGGATGAAATGTTTGCTTTTGCAAGAGATCGTGATAGTTTGCATGTTGTGTATGCTTTTTGGTTTTGAGAAATGGAGAAATTAGCATGGTGACTATGGCACTTCTAGGCATCTGGAGGCTAATCTAAATAGCTTCTGGACAATTGTTAGGTGATTGCAAGGGTTCAAATCTTGAGTGTATAAAAACATGTCATGTTGCATAACACTGTCAACTCAGTTGAAACTGTTAAGACAACAGTCTAGTTCCACTCTGCTATTTTTACTCCCTCATGTGACCCTGTCTTCATCCAGATATGTTTTCTGGGTAAACCAGACTTGCATATTTGATTTTACATGGATGCTCCAGTCTGACACTCGCCTGATTCAATCACATCTAATGAAATGTACTCTTGTGCTGACTTTGATCCTCCCTCTCTTTCTTTCTCTTTTTTCCATCTTGTCTGCATGTCCAATCCTTTATATTTTTAAGGACCCAGACACCTTGACTCTGATATGCTGAAGTTGATTCACGGGATGCTCCTGTTGTGTCCTGCTAGGTTCAGGGAAGTCGTTTAGACTGGCTGGCAGAGGGAAGAAAGCAGCACTCTTAACCTTTAGCAATAGCACAACATTGCTGTAAAGAGTTTAGAGACTTTTTTTCTAGCTCTGTTCATTGTTGAACCAATACGGACAGTTGTCTTGGAATTGGAAGAATCATGTTTGCAAAGATTATGTGCAATTTAGAGATTCCATAAACCTCCATGTAATTTTGAAAGAGTTAAGCATGTGTAAGGTCTACAGAATTACAATACTGATGCTAATTCATTCACACAGAACACATTCTTTGCAGTTAAAACATGAGATGTGGCGGTGGATGGGGGGTGCATCTAGAGATGCAATGTTTCAGAGAACTGTTTTTAAAGGGACACTCCACCCATTTGCATTAAGATTTCCATTGTTAGAAACCCAGTCATACTATTGAATGGTCATGCAACACTCTCTCATTTTCCCCTGAGAACGAGAGAAATCCGCTATTTACCTTTTTCACTTCCTCCTACAATGACGCAAATATCGTAATTTTATGTCATTGAAGGAGGAAGTGTAGGGGGGGGATTCTGTAAAGACTACAAGCACAAGATCCCATCCTTTCAGACCCACCCATAGGGGGTTGGACCTAATGCGCTAAACGACCAATCACAGATCAGTGCCAGTGCTTTGGGTTTCACCGGCAGAAACTTTTTTTTTTTTGTAAATTTATTTGATTAGGCTAAACCCCTGAGGGGGTCCTGAAACTTTCGGAAAATAAGGACAAAGGTACTGAATACGCAGAGGGATGCGTTATGGATAGGGTTTGGTACCGAAACGTGATAGGGAACGGGTTCTGACGTAAACGGTAATAACCAATCCGAATAAGAACGAATATTGCGGTGCCTGAGTTTCTGTGTCATGAGGCGCACACACTCAAAGTCTCTCTCCCTCGTGCGCGCACTATACGGTGTGGAGCACAGTCTGATATGTTTCGCATGCACGCTCTTGCTCACTCGCTCTAGATTTTAGGAGATTTTAACTAATCTGCGGGCATCAGAGAGCCGTTATCAATCTGGGGGAGACTCCCGGAACGTCTGATAGCGAAGGGATTAATGAAGATGCCGAAGACAAAACGCTCCAAGGTTTGGCCGCATTTCACGTGTAAAATTATGCGTCAGAGTAAGTGAGGCGATTGTCTGAAGCCTATATAGAATCACACCAATCCACTGGCTGATGGCGCGGGCGCCGCCTTGACGCTCTTACGTCGTCATGTGTTACTGTAGCGCGCATTATCTGATTTCATTGTGCAAAATGATTTCCAGGCGGTAGCATGAGAGTGGAGCTCTACACTAGTCTACATTGATGGGTGGAGTAGTGGGAGTGGCCTGCGGAGCTGAGCATTGCAATGCACTATGGGGATTGTTGTCTACAATCCACCAGCACTAAAACGTCATTTTCTGCCTTTTATCGGCCAGAGAAGGACCAAATTAGAAATTTATGATACTATTCTACTACATACATGACCCACTTTCAATACATATTCATGTTTCCACCTGTGGAATTACCCTTTAAAACTTGAGAGCTATGTTTTAAGAATCCGAGACTCTCCAAATAACGCGAGACGCAAACTCAAGGGTCAAACACATTAATCTAGCATGTGCTTACATTAAAAAACCAATGCAAAAGTAGCACAGTGCAATAGAAAAATGTGTTATGCGAAACAACCCTGCATTTTTTAGAGTGTTGTATTGTTTTTTAAGGGTGACCGTTAATGGCTCACCTCTTTTGGGAATTGCACCTGCACGTGCTGTGCTAATAGCCTCGATCCTTAAAGCACCGAGCCCAAAACCACTCTGCGTTTCCACCGTCGGGCCTGAAGCTCTGCAGCGCTTCATTAACACCCGCCTGTAACACGCCTGGAAATTTTATCAATCACAAAGAAATCACTAGAAACTAGCGAGATTGCAAAACGAACATGATTAAAGCGGCCATTTGTTGGTATTTTTGTTCACTTAAATATTTAAAACCCAAGCATCAATGCATTTTACAACAGTTTTACAATAATAAGTGATACATTGATCGTGATGAATTTATTTGTGTCAAGATTGCACATTAGTCACATATAATAAAGTAGTTTCCCGTTATTTCACAAAAGACAGGACATACTTATTCAGTCGCGTCTGTTTTCTGTTTATTTGTCACCACAGGACAGTGTGTTTCCATCACATTTGGAAAGAATGATCATTTCTAAAAACCATTCACCAAAAATACGCCTTTTATATTTTCAGTCAGAGAAAACAGAGGAAGCTCCCAGAACACCGGAGTTGCTTGATTTTATGACAACCTAAATATAGATATACAGACAGTCCGATATAAAGAGACAGATAAAATTAACACATGATTGTGATAGCCTGTATGATTTCAGCGGTCGTATTTACCATGTTTACAATGGTAATAGTATGCATGGTCTTTTGCATCGCATAGAACTATTTCTCGGATCACAAACAGAAGTTATTTCAAACACTGAACGTTTTCAAACGTCTGAAAGTGAGTTTTGAGCTACAATTATGTTATACACTCTAAAAAATGCTGGGTTGTTTTAATACTTTATTTCGATAGTCACTTTAGACATTCTACTAACTATAAGTAACTTTTCAACTACATGTCAACTAACTGTCATTAGAGTATTAGTAGGCTGTAGTAGACTGTTAGTAGACTGTTAGGTTAGGGTTAAGTGTTAGGGTTCAGGTTAGGACAACAATTTGACTTGTAGTTGCTAAGTTACTTATAGTCAGTTGAATGTCTGTTGGGGGACCAACAAAATAAAGTGTTAGCAGATATTAAGCAGACAGTCAACTGATACTCTAATGATAGTTAGTTGACATGTAGCGGCAAAGTTACTTATAGTTAGTTGAATGTCTAAGGTGGACTATCAAAATAAAGTGTTACCTTTAACCCAATTTTGGGTAAAAAATAGACAAACCCAGCCATTGGGTTACATTTTTAAATTACATTTTTAACCCAATGGCTGGGTTTGTCCATATTTTACCCAAAATTGGGTTAAAACAACCCAGCATTTTTTAGAGGGTAAGTCTTTAATGCTGATGATAGCTGGTGTATGAAATTATCCGGCGCTGCAGACTCAGGTAAACTCCGCCTCTGTTCGTATCCACTCTTCTTAAGCCTGAGTTGGTCCGCTTTGGACCAAGGTATTATGCGCACCAAAAACCTTGGCTGTTGGCCCCGAAGAAGCCACGACGAGGCCCGATCAAGAGTTACACACAGAGTTATAGATTATAAAGTGATCAAAGGAAGTGCTGAAACTCACTTTGAAATTCGGTAGCTCATCCGATGGCAGCCTTAAGCCAGCCTAAGCCTGGCTGACAGTCCGAATGGGCCACTGCTCTGGCAATAAAATTTGTGAGGCGGGGCTTACATGAGGGATGGGCTTCTCCAAATATTTTCGATTGGACGGTTATTTTAAGTAATAAATAGCCGGCAAAGTTTAAAAACCAGTAGTCAACTCTTTGTCATTTCTCAAGACACACCGGGTCCCATTTGTTTTACGTCAGCAATTACCTCCAAACGTGTTCTGAGTGCAAAGCGATTTGGACCCACTTGTATTTATTTAGCACTGTTCATGTGATTAGATTACCCTGGATGGAGATGGAGGCAAACAGGGCCGTAGAAAAACACTGCGAGACCTCCACGGGGTTCATCTGTTCCTGGTCTAGTTGTTTAACAATGTTTTCGCCTTCTTCTTCTAATGCACGTGTGGGTGCATTTCCCACGTCTATCAAATCTCTGTGGAATTCTAATCTCTCGCGACTCCAAAGGAGCCACACTTGAGCTGTGACCTCATTTGGATTGCAGACAATTATCCCATTAGTGTGAAGAGGTGTACCTCTACATCTAAGGCAGGACTGGGTGCAGGAGGTGGGCTGCAAAGATCAATGGTCTCTTCGTGGTTGACAGCACCCAGACAAAACCCTCTCTCAGACAGGCCAGCCCTCCTACACCTGGAAAGAGGAATCACTGCAAAAGGAATCACAGGGAAGCGGCCAACACTTCAAAGCAGAGCCGACCACCTGCGCCAAGAGCACGCCCAACCGATGCGCTGAGCAAAGAGAGAGACGCATTCCAGTGAAGAACCACTGGGCAATGTCAAAGAGAAGCAAAAATATGAACCTCTTATCACATGACAAATCTTATCTCAACAAACTCTGCAGTAGGTCTTACAGTAAAACACCATCTACACACAGAGACAATCACTCAAAGGCACCTCGAAGATCGCCAGTCGCTGCGCCTGGGAACCTTGCTGTTTGAAGCCAGCTGTCACAACCTGACAGGCTGTTGTTTTAGGGGCCTTTGGTATGGCCAAGGGGCTGAGGGGAGAAAAAGCACCAGGAATTTGTGCAAGTCAGGACCTAACAGTAAATCCTTCGTCCACTTCCTGTCCCTCGCTGCAGATGGAGGGGGAAGCGGGAAAAGCAGGATCACCAGGAGAGGGACCGGGGAGCGGTGCTAGCAAGTGGGTACTTAGACGTCATCAGACATTTATGGAGAAGCCTTCAATTTAACACAACACACTTCTCAAACCCTTACAGATACTAACCCTGGTAACTACAGGTCCCACCAAAATACCATTAAAGTTGACAAAAATGAGGGAAAATGGCATAGAGAGACCTGAGCCATATCTAAACACCAGAATATGAGGGTGGACTATTTTGACTTGGACTTGTAAGCAATTCCCAAGCAGGGGTGCGTTTCCCGTACAATGATGTAACCCGCTGCTTAACCATTGTTGAAGAAATTGACTAGCTAGTTCATTTGTCTTGGAATGGGAAGAATCATGTTTGCAAAGATTATGTGTATAATAGAGATTCCGTAAACCTCCATGTAATTTTGAAAGAGTTAACCATGTGTAAAGTCTACAGAATTACAATACTGATGCTAATTCATTCACACAGACTGCTTTTTTTACAGTTAAAACACGAGATGCATGTCTAGGAAGTGGGGGGGTCAGGTGCGTCTAGAGATGCAATGAACATATTGTTGCAAGTTGATCGTTCAACCACTTTGGTTAATGATGTCATGCAGGTGACATCTACTTTTAATGTATTGTTTGAAATTGAATAAATGCTAGATGATTTGCTATAAATTAGGGACATTTTCTCAGTTATTTTACTTTATTTCAGACTGATCTCATGAAATGGTGTGTATGACACGCCAATTCGTATTTCCATTTTGGCGTCCTATCAACATGCATAATCGCTATTCAGCATGTTTATGAACGCCGTTGACTTAACGTTACATTACTGGATATATGAATATATGACCTACTCTAACCCCGTCCCTAAACCTACCCGTCACTGGGGTTTATAGCATTTATTAGTCTTCCCCTACCATCCTAGGAAAAAAAATATTGCTCCCCAGATGTAGATCTACATTTTGCTTTGTTTCGCTCAGACATTTAATGGTGTGTACATACACACGGAATCACTCGGACATTTAACGGTGTAGACATACACGCATACACACGGATAGCTCAAAATGCGTATAGATAACACGCCGCTAAAACAGATTGTACTGAATGTTGCTTATTTGGCTCAAGATAAGGATTTATTGAGTCCACATGTCATGCAAACAAGAAACTCTGCTTCTAACCGCAGGTCAAGAGCTGTCATTACAACCACACAACTTTACGATGCTGTTTGTCGAATATTCGTTAGAACTATGTTTTCGGGAAACACTGACTAGTTGCTAACGATGCTGATAACGACAGAACTTGCGACCATAGTTGGCTAACGATGATTTTAGGAAACATACCCCAGAACATCCTGGCAACTATATAGAAATGCACTAAAAACACTAGCTGTAGCAATTTCATAGGAACACCTTGGCATTGTGGCAGGTAGTTTTACAGACAGGCTCGGTCACTAAAAAGGGGGGCAACTGTATCTTTTGTCCTGGGCCTGGGCTTGAGGGGCGCCTTAATGGATAGAGTGAGGTGGAAAGTGATCACAATGTCAACCAAGGGGCCCCCCGTAACGCAACTCCAATGGGGGTCTCAACGTCATCGCACCAGGGGCCCGTGAATGTTTTGTAGCAGACTCAACTATTTCTTAATGTGGCCCTGCAGACAGGTACAACATATTGTACAGTATTAATACTATAAACATTGGATGAATTTGTGGATGCCATGGTACACTAACAAGTACACCGTAAAAAGATGCAACGAGCTCTGAATGTGATGTAGAAAATTAAAGCACATTTAACATTATGAGATTATGAGTACATAACTGGAAGCAGAAGTGAACGTTGAGTGCAGGGTGTTTCCAGGACAGACTCTGACTGTTCAAAACACATGAACACTGACAGCTGCTTTGTGTGAGCAGACGCAGAGAGGAAACAAAGATGTAAACACATAGACCCATGCCCTGTACTGCAGAGGACAATCTAAACACAACAGAGCCATCCCCACCCCAACCCACAAGAATACACAGCCACACACCAACTCACATATACAAACATGTAATCTAATAAGACATTATAGCAAAAAATTATCACAGTTAACACAGACTTGGGAGCTTGGGAGGCTTACCAGCATGAGACTGAATTGAGAAATAAATCAGGCTAGATTTGATGGAATCAGAATGATACAATTAGAACCTTTACAACCTTTAGAAAACGAACCCAAGCCTTACACGAACACAAACTGAAATGCTCGGCCCGGTTTTGTGGTGTGTTCTGCAGCATTGACACTAGTCTGTGGCTTTTTCGGCCGAGTGAGCGAGTTGGATTGCCATCTGAGCTGTTGATGAGAGACCAATCTGATTGGCAGTTCAGCTTAGTGAACCACTGCATAAGAAAAGCAAAAGTGACAAAAGCAAGGAAACGTCAAAGTCAAGAGGGCACACACATATTCATCTTATCTGAGCATGCCAACATGCAAATATTTTCATTATGACATGGCCATGTGGAATGAAGAAATTGAAGACGTATTGATCAACATATTGGAAATGGTAAGCACTGCTTTGTTCATGGTTTGCATATCCACACTCCTAGTCCCTGTTTCTGTTTTTGAATGATAAATGTGAGTTCTGCCACCTGCTGGTATAAACAGTGGCCGTTGACTGTAGTCTTTGCAGTGTCTTCAAGACACGTCCTGATTATGCCGAGTTAGACACGTTCCCGGGCCAACATATTTTGTTTAGCACCTAGCCCTGTTTGTAAGCCTAAACTTGTCCCTGAAATCTGATTGGTTGATTGGAATGATGTTTTCAGGAATATGTTGCACTTGGTGAAATCAGGTTCTGCGTGGTGTTCGAGTGCACCTTTTAGGCCCAGACACCTTTAGCTGTCAGCTTGGCGATAGTTTTTGACATAGATATCCATAATAAAGGCTAGATGTCTTGACGGTGGAGATTCTGTCGTCATCACCGGCGGCCATCTTGTCATCGGCAAGCTGATGTAAGATGAGTTATCAGCACGAACACAAATACTCTTATCTCGTTCAAATCTTGACTGGTTTACAAACGGTTTGGTTTCTTACAAACAACTTCAGAAATCAATGGGTCTATAGAGTTTCCTTCAAATGTCTGGGCTATTAAACTGGGCATGTTATTATTGAGCAAGAGATTTGCATGTCAACAGTTTTATTTTGCTCAGTAATTTTCTCTTTAAACTTTTATTTTGCCGTGACTAAATAGAAAGCCGGCTCTGAGCTTCATATGCATGGCCACCAGCTATAGCCATTTGTAGGTAGCCATTTGTATTGACTCTATTTGTCCACTGCAAGATCAAGTTTGTTGAGCCCTAAAGTGTGACATCATATTAATCTTGTTTTAGGCATGTGTGACCATGGCTTAACACTGGTCTATCGCAATTATTTGTCTGAATTATGCACTTAAGCTTTAAATTTCTTTGAATCAAATCAATCAATACATTTTTTCTGACATTACTTCGAGAAACTCTTTGAAAGAGACAGTCAGAGTGAAGGAAGTCGTGTGGTCGTATCATTGGTAACACTTCAACAACATTCTACTAACTATAAGTAACTTTGCAACTACATATCAATGAACTGTCATTAGAGTTTTAGTGGACTGCCTGCTTAATATCTGTCTAACAATTTATTTTGATGATCCCCAACAGATATTAACTGACTATGGGCCCTATTTTAATGATCTAAAACTCAAATATCAAGTGTGATGCACAAGTAACTTTGTGGGCGGGTCTTGGGCACTGTTGCTATTTTACCGCGGGATGAATGACTCGTTGTTAGACGCAAGTTTAAAAGAGGTTGGTCTGAAGTAGCCTCATTATTTCATAGGTGTGGTTTGGGCATAACGTGAAATAAACCAATCAGAGCACCATCCAACATACCCTTTAAGAGCAAGTGCGCATGTTGCATGGCGGATTGTTATTATTATGGCAGATTTAGCAGATGCTGTTCACAGCCAAGGAGACCAAAGTTCTTGTCAGGGCAGTGAAAGACAGAGAAGTGATGTTGTATGGGTATGGGGAAACCCACCCAAATCAGCGTCGGTTAAACGGGTGTGGGAGGAAAACAAGAAAATTTTGCATCTTCATGGACACCACAATGATTTCGCTCATGTGTTTATATTTTCTCGTTATAATCGTTATCAGCCAAAACACACCTTCTTTTTTGCGCCGATCCGCCCAGGGAGCGCACGTTCATTCCCTAGTTTACCGACGTGCGTCTGTGGAGGGAAAAGCCCGCTTTGCGCGGGTGCAAAAGAGGAATGACACATGCGTTAGTGTATAAAGTCATTTGCGCCAGGTGCAAGATAGAGCCCTATAAGTAACTTGGCAAATACATGTCAACTTATTCTACAAACCCGAACCCTAACACCCAACCATAACCACAGTCTACTGATACAGTAGTCTACTACAATATTATAATGATGAGAGTTAGTTGACATGTAGTTGCAAAGTTACTTATAGTTAGTAGAATGTATAAAGTGGACTATCAAAATAAATAGGCTTTATGTCGAACGTCACGTGACCTAACCGGAAAACGGGTTTAATCGCATCCGCTTGTCGGAGAAAGTGTCAACGGCCGTAAGAACTGACAACGATATCTATGGATTTTTAAGGTAATCAGCTAACCTACCTAGTTCACTTTGTTATTGGCGTTATATTCCATTTTAATATCTAAACGTTACTGTAAAGAAGAAAAAATATAAAACGTTTAAATATCAATCTGCACATGTGAGGGACATTGGTTATGATAATCTTTGCTTGCTCCTTTTAAGTTATCTTGAGTAAAACCGCAAAAAAATCATGAAGCACATACAAAAGACCAGAACCGGAAGCGATGACACCTGTTTTACAGAATGCGGAAGTAAGTTGTGCATAAAGCCTATTGGAAACATCTCATTTTATAATATTTCCACTTGCCTCACAATCCTGGAGTAGCTATTCAGAGCACCAGATGCAGCTGGACTCATGTGCAGGGCCTCCACACACTTCTCTGGCCCCTGACCAGGCCCTGGAAATCCGACCGCGTGCCCCGAGCATACTCTTCAACGACTTCCACCCACAGCGCCTGACAAATACATTTTGCCGCATTTGTGTCTAATCCACACTTCCATGTGAGAAATCCCATTACGGCTTGACTCGAGTGGCCCAGCTGTTCAAACACAGTGATTAATTGAAGGAATTCAGTTTGTAAAACAATCCCTCATCTCATGAGAGCCCAGCTGGAAGCATTGCTGGCGACTCCAGCAGTGTCCGATTGGCTGGTCTCCTGGTTGAAGCCGAGGCTCCCCAAGGTGTCCCGCATTAGCAAGACAAACACTTCAGAGCCGAGTGGGGAAGGGGTTGGTGGATGGGTTTGGACAGTTTTAGTGATCTGGACTGGGGCAGGTGAGCTCTCATGTTGCAGATTATGAGCCGAGGTCACTCTCGTGAGCAGTGCAGGTGTGCGCTATTCATCACACTGGGAGTCATGCTTAAAATCCCATTAGACTTGAATGCGTGCTGACCCGCTTTTATAATAGCCCGCGGCACGGCTTCTCCGAGCGCCCCAGCCCACTCGGCATCCTGAAAATATTAAAAGGCCAACGGGCTGCCGCACTAAACACACGAAGAGCCGGAGATGGGGCTAATGATGTGCACAATTAAACTTGCTGTGTGCCTTCTCAAGTATGCACTTGATTGTGAAGTACTCCTCTGCTTCGCCTACTGAAAGATGTTCTGAAGGTAAAGCTTCTTTCTACTAACCCACTTTGATATGCAGTCAGTTTTAAGAGTTTTTGAATCATGGATTTTTGAAAATGACTGTTCATATGGTGTGGAATATAGCTCTAAGGGAATGAAAACATCCTGCTAAGATTTTATTTCTAAAAGTGCGCCGTATATAAAGTTATTGTCTTTCCAAAAGTAAGAATTCGACTCTGCGTCTATGAAATGAATTGTTTTTGAAACGAGTCATTAGCTGTTACATCGTGACGTCGATACATCACTGGCCACGCCCAGTTACTGCGCACGCAGATGGAAGTCTAGAACACATTTAAATACTTCATCATAGCATCATGTCAGAAGGTACGCTGTATTCTACAATGCAAAGAGTAGTTCAGTCACTTTGTTTTCATTTACCAGGGACGAAGCATGTTGGAAAGAATTGGTGGTTACAGTTCAGTATTTGCAATGATACCACAACAGTATAGCCCGATTGTGTTCTCATCATTTTTAATTACAATATCGTTCAAAAACATAAATGAATTCCAAATGTGGGATTCGCAGCGGTTGTTCCTTGAAGGAGGGCTCAGTGACTTACCCAGTGTATATGGATCAGCTTCCTCCTATGAATCACAGCCTGTAAGTATAATTAATAATTGTTGCTTTTATGGGTTTAGAGAGGATTTGTAGCGTTGAGTACCCAGAGACACAAGGAGGGAATATGTGTGTGCACGCGCGTGCTGTGTGTGTGCGTGTAAGTTACGCTTCAGCGCAGCTCTAGGTCTCCAATGTCAATTTTTTTGAATATGTGAAATGTTTGTCGCTGTTATTGGCTCATAAAGAATAGAGCGTCTTTGTGGTACTGCAGTGCTTTATCATTATGCATTATGCTAACAAACAATAACTGACTGGGTCTGTCATCTGACCAATCACCGTCGATTAGCGTCACGCAAAGGAGTGAGTTTGGAAAAATGAGTAGTTGTATAGAATCATTTGGAAGTAGGTGAGCAAATCAGTTAAAAATAAATGCATATTATGAGACAAATAAAGTGTTTTTTTATCCCTGCATGCATGTTCAAATGTTTTTGGGAACTAGTAAAACAAAAATAGGAACATTTTAAATGCTATGATAGGGGCTCTTTAAGTAAGCTATTGGTTAATTGAGTGGTGCTTTCCCTCTGCCTCAGCCTGTTGGGAAAACATTTTGTTATTTTTTAAATTCTGTTTGGCCCCACAATTGGCACAAGGAATTACAAATGAGAGGCTTTTTTTGTTTTATATACTGCATGAGTTACACATCCCTGCTGAAAAATCCACATAAGTCAGCAGTGGATTCCATGTTGGTCCAGCTGGTTTAAGCTGGTATAGTGCTGGTCTGAACATAAACTGGACATAAACTGGAGCTGGAGAAGTGGGTTCGCCAGCATGGTCTTGAGAAGTGAGTAGGCCAGCTGTCTGTATTATGCAAGCAGTCGCTAGGTGATCGCTGATTAATACCACTAAGGGTCAAAATAGTCTTACACTATCACTGTAACATAATGTGGGTAATGTTATGGGTACCTAACAAAGCATTGAGAACTTTGTACATTTACAGACAGTTTAAAAAGAAGATATTTGGGGGTAACACTTTAGAATACAAGTTCCTAAATGTGATGAATAACTTACACAAGAACTGGATGAGTAACACAATATTAACAATCTACATGACTATTATTAACCAACAAGAAACTCTGATTAAATTTAATGCTAGTAAGTAATAGCGCACAGACCGAAAGTGTGGAGTTCAGCTTATTAAGCAACCAATCAATAACTACTATTTTTTAACAACTTCCCCAGAAGGCTCTACCTAAAATGTTCATCAACAATCTCAAGTAACTACTATTAACTAAAAGAAACTCTTATTGACCGAATTAGTAAGTAATAGCTCACAGACTGAAAGTGTTACTGGAATACTTCTGTGGAAATGATTGATTATTTCAAATTTCGCGTATTATAAAGTGAAGATCATTGGAACTAACTAGTAATTACTCAAAGTGTTACTAAAGACATTTTCTAAAAGTATAACTAAACTAAAAAACCAAAAATACTCAGCAGCTGCACACAATCATGATCAGACTAGATCATGTAGTACATCACTTCAGTAATGACGAGTTAGTCCAATGGATCTTCACTTTATAATACGAATCCGAATAATTCAATGAATTCCCACTCAAGAATCTAAGTAACACTTTCATCTGGTGAAGCGATTGCTTACTAATTAATTTGAATCCACGTGTATAGAGTGGAGATTGGTGGGACTTAACTGACCAATTGTGCTCAAGAGTGTTACTACATGATCTAGTCATGATTTGTGCAACCGTTTTAGATTTTTGGTGAAGTCTGCAGTATACTTTTAGAAAATGTCTTTAGTAACACTTAAGATAATTTCTCAGTTAGTTCCAATGATCTTCACTTTATAATAATTAATTGCAAATAATTAGTAATTCCACTGAAGTATCTAGAACACTTTCATCTGTGAGCTATTACTTACTAATTCATCAATAAGAGTTTCTTTTAGTTAATAGTAGTTATCTAATTGTCAATAAACTTTTCAGTAGTTCTTATGGGAAGTATTAAAAAATTGTATTTACTGATTACTTAATAGTGAACTACCACTTTCGTCTGTGCGCTATTACTTACTAGTTAAAGTCTAATTCAGAGTTTCTTGTTAGTTAATAATAGTTACTAGATTGTTAATATTGTGTTACTCATTAGTTCTTGTGTAGTGATTCAATTAAGTCGAAAGGAACCGTATTCTAAAATGTTACCCAGATATTTATAAAGACAGTTCACTTCGCGTATGCGGCGCGCATTTTGGAAAACAGTCTAAACTAGTTGTAACCACTGAACGCCTCAAACAGTTCAGAAGTTTGTACTCCATAACAGTTCAGCTCACTTGGCACGTCGTTCGTGGTCCAATTAGACTGTTTTCCAAAGATGGCACCCGCTGTATATGCAAAAGTGGACTGTCTTTATAAAGTATCTTCTGATACTTTATAAACACAGTATAAAGTACAACCACACTATTGGCCAATAACTCGTCCCTATAGCATCAACGTCATGACACTCAAAATGTTGAGATCCGCTCAAAGGGAATGGTAACATTTTACTTTATGCTTTAGGCAATATATACTGTATATAGTGCATTATTAAAGTATTTTTGTATCTTGTATGTATTATGATGTATTGTAGAATCTCATAAATAATTGTAACCACAGTTATAATACTTATCTATTCGTTGACCACAACTTTAGAAAGTCTAATGCGCTAAAACACAAAACTCCCCAATTTCAGATGGAAAAAGGAATCTGCAAATATTTGAATGCATTTTAACAATGAAAAGATATTATAACATATTTATTTTACAAATACAATACATAAAGTGTTAACAAAATAAAAATAACACAACAAAAATGAAAACGGAAAATAAATATAAATTTAATTTAATAAAGCTATAATAATATTTGAATGATACTTAAAGACACTGTTTTGTAAGGGAGTTTGATTCTACTGGGACTGCTGCTCTTACTATGGTGGTCAAAACAGAAGATAAGCCTCACATCGCAGGAATCTGTGTCATAACTTTTTTCGTACTTCACAGAGAAACGTGTCATGCTGGAGGTGGGAAATATGATGCCCATGTTCATCTTGTATCTGTACAGATACCAAAGAGCCAAAACCATCTTAGGTTCAGACACTGTTTTCCTGTGTGCTATGTGGGCATTTGGTCTTTTCAACACTAAACTTTGATAAGCTGTGAAAATGAAATGCGATGGATGGTGATAAGAACTTGAGGAACTTCTTATCAGAAGCATGAGGGCTCTCCGTCCTGGCCCGTATGCCACATTACAAACATGGAAGGGGGTGTAAGAGGGTCTCAGGGCTGCTGTGTTTCATGTTGTGCAAGGATTCCTGTCTTTTGTAGTTTTGTATGAAAGCAGTCCAGAGACTGTTTTGGACACAAGCCGTAATTTCTGCTCATTTTGAACTTCATCCTAGTGTGTGTGTGTTTGTGTGTGTGTCTGTACAATGACCGTGGATGAATATTCCAGGCCTCTGTCCTTAGGTGCACCTTTTATTTTTGGATGTAAGACTTTCCTAAAATGAGCTCATCTGAGCCCAGATTTTAAAGGTGGCCAAGGGAGAGCAGATCTTCTGACAAACAGCCAGACAGCAGATCAGTCTTTATGTAGAAAACAGCTTCGGTACAGGTGAAACTTCAGACTCATGCATTCAGCCACATACTGTTTTTTTTTTTTTTTTACTTGTCTTTTTAAGTTTCAAAAAGAATTTTTACAAACAACATTGACTGCGTTTACATGCAGCCAATAACCCGTTCAAAACCGGGATATTAGTAATAACCCGGTCGCAAACGGCCATGTAAACACCGCCAAAAACCAGAATATTGCTCATATCCCGGATTTTAAAAACCAAGATATTATACCTGGGGTACCCCTTTTCTAACCCGATTTTTTGGTCATGTCTCCATAGTGATTTGTGTTCTGCACATCCTATTCGCAAGGAATCTTGGTCTTTTGAGTAGAGAAACCTATCGGCGCATGCAAAAATCCGTGTGCAGTATACCAGAAGTAAATATGACGAGACCAGGCGAGACACAGCACAGCATAATTTTGGGAGCGAGGTAACTGTTACCAGCATCACAGCGCAAACAAAGGTGATCGCTATCTGCCCCGAACTATTCATTAATCACGTGCTGCTGCTGTTGTTGTCTTTGGATACAGGAAGAAGAATCAGAAATGACGCAAATTGCGTCTAAAGGTTATCCATACGTCAAGACGCTAACCGCGCATCGCCGTTTACATCGGGATATTGCAGTTCCATGTATACAGGTGAAACTCTCTAGCTCACGCATGTAAACGGGTTATCCCTAATGTTTCAGAAACCCAAAAAATTTACCTTAACCCGACTATAATCCGAAAATTGGCTGCATGTAAACGTAGTCAGTGTAAAATGTTGTTTGAAATGTTACTTCCTTTCAGTACCAGCTTTTCTTAAGTACTGGTGGTACCGTAGTACCGGGTTAATCCGGTTTTTGATGCGCTATCCGCTGTCTTCATAAAAACACTGAGACATGGCGATCGCCGGCGCTGCTAATGCAGCGGGTCTGAATCCATTTGTTGACAAGAACTGAGGAAGAGAGACACATATGGAAATATTTTGGATTAGGCTAATGTCACATTGCAATAAGGGGCCGTTCACACA
>JAQIUQ010007453.1:0-12923 GCA_030378365.1 Hybognathus amarus | reverse complement strand
TTGTTTCTTAAAACATTTTTTCCCTAAATTCGTTAATCTGCAAACAAATGCTGCTTTTCGTTTCTGTATCATCTGAAACCTAGCAAACTTCTTTGTTTTTTGCCAAAACCATAGTTCATTTTCCTTAGGACGAGTGAACAGCCTAACAAAAGCGAGAGCTTACAAATTCTACAGTAAACGCTACATCAGTACTTTAAAGGGTACCTATTATGGAGTTTTGAAAATTGCCCTTCATGTAGTGTGTAACATAGATCTAAGTGAACGAAAACATCCTGCAAAGTTTTAAAAATGAAAGTTCACCGTATACAAAGTTATTGTCTCTCAAAAGAAAGAGTCGACTCTGAGTCTCTGATATGAATCGTTCAACGAACGATGCTTTTCCTTTGTCTAGTTGACGTCAACTTGACAAGTTATTTGAATAAGAAACGCCCACTTATTGCGCTCTGAGACGCCAGGGAAAACCGGAAAACAATCATGTCGAACGAGACGCTGTGTTTTGAAGTGCAATGCAAAAGCGAACTTTTTTCATCTGCCAGGAGAGGAGCATTTGAAGACTAAGTGGCTACAGTTCATATATACAAGTATACATAGTTCCCACATGACGTCACGACATACGGGCATTTGCTGACCCGGCGCTATTGCTGCGGGCAAAACATTAGAAGAAAACAATACGAGTTTGAACGCAAAGTGAAAATGGCCATCTCCTGCTGGGTCAATGGATGATAAAAATCAGTGCCGGAGGTTCAGGTCAAATTGGGATTTTACACTATACCCGTCATTATCCATGGATGTGAGAAGACTAAGCTTTTGTCCGAACAACGAGCGGAGATTATGGCTGGGGAGGATAAACAGGAAAGAAACTCACTCAAAACATGCAAGAATTTGTTTGACAAAAGCACAATGTTGTGTTTTATTGCGAGTGTAAGTTAACACATTGCAGTTTGAATAATGTCCTGTATGAACAAAATGACGAGGTATTAAAAACATACAAAACAACATTGTTTCCACTGTTTGATCTCACATTGTAGCATTGCGATCTCAGATTATGTCCCTAAAGAACCCGCATATAATGTAGTTCCGCATTAAATTAACGTTAATTGAATTGCACGCGAGTTATTTATTTTTATATTCATGCACCAAACCATGACGCCCGCAAGTACATTCATATCACAGAAAGCACCGGTGCACTGTTTTAAGGGGAACATGAATTAAGTTGTGCAGGCTATGGCTTTTTGATAGACAGATTAGCATCATGATGCTTCTTCGCTATGATAAGTTATTTTTCCATTGTTCGCACTTGAGCAAACGTCACCGAGCCAACCCACGGCAAGCAGATCGTACGCCTCCAGTGATTTCCAGGACTCGGAATTGCTCACAATGTGTAAAAACTCCTCACCAATACCAGATAATGGCACACATGAAAATACTGTATCTGAGGCAAAGCTGCATAATCATTGCTCAGTGCTTCCTTCGTTACTGCATGCGGATCCACACCATTTATGAATGAAATTTTCGCATTGTACCTCTCTCTGTCTTGATTTAATAGTCTCTTTATAATCTATTTCACTTTGTCTTTTCATGATTTGCATTTGTTTGTAAAACGACATTCTCTGATAAAACTTTGTAAAAACCTATGGTAAACACAGCGGCTTTGCCCTCAAAGATGGCAGAGATCTCGGGGAGGTCACGTGACATTAATTCGCCTGTGGGAACTATGTATAAATTAATAAACCATAACCCATTTAAGGTGATGGGCGTTCCGTTTCCGAATATTCTCTGCACAGACAATACCAATCACAACTTGGCTAGGTCATCTGACCAATCACCGCAGATTAGCGTCACGCAAAGGCGAGTTTTGGAAAAAGGACTCGCTGAAACGATTTCATATGGGAGTCGGTGAGCAAATCAGGTAAAAATAAATGCATATTATAAGACAACAAAAGGGTTTTTTGTCATTGCATGCTTGTAAAACTGTTGTTGGGAACTCCCAGAACAATATTAGGAACATTTTAAATGCCATAATAGGTACCCTTTAATGTTAGCTAGCAGGCGAGCAGATGCAAAGCTTTGCCCTTTGTTTACATCATAGCAACTACATACAACTTAATATTGGAACTGTTATAGAAAACACAATTAGAAATTATAGGAACAGAAGAACAAACAACAGATGGTCCCGACAAAGTGGGAACTGCTCCATTTCAGGAGAAGCTTTTGTGTGTAGCCTGCATTGTGGTTCTGGAAGCTGTTCTCCATAAAATGTGCAGCGCACAGATAAACGTTGGCCTTGGGAAGGTCAAACAAATGAGTTTTGGAAACAGGGTGGGAAAAACAGCATCTCTTTGAAATACCAGCTCAGCCAGGCCTCGTCCCCTTTTTGAGTATATCGTGGGAGTAAAATTGAAAAAGTGAAAATGCATAATGATAATGACGCTTAAATGCTGTATTTCATTCGTAACAAAGTGTTTGTGATTTGTAATGTTTAGGATCTTATTATAAACTAATAAAAAATTTCTACACTAAAATGCTCACACTTGAATGATAAATGAATCGATAGCAGGAAACAATGTCTTCCATCATGTCATGTGACTTGGAAAACCACAACCATTATGGTTGCAGCTGTTTCCTGGCCAGTCAGCTGTCTTCTTTCTGAATGAAGCTGGTTTCACTTCATCACCTGTCACATTGTAGCATAAATCCATGCAAGGTGTGGCATATCCAGAGCTATCAGTGCAGTTCAGGATTTATTATAAACACATTGGGCTACTGGGTAAACATTACAGCCTTTCTTTATTGTGTTATGGAAGTCTGACGGCTGGGCCTGAGAAGTATTGTGTTTGCTCCAGAACTCTTCATTTACTCACGCAGATTCATCCTATTATAAATGAAGGATGACCCATGGGAAAGAAAATTTACATTTACCTTTCAATCAATCCGATTTGAGGTATAGAGTTACAGTTTTTTTTTTTTCGCGTTTTCTGTGTCTTTGCACACCAGAAGTGTTTCTGACGTGGCGCTAGGGCTGCACGATTAATGAAAAAAAATCGCGATCTCGATTCAAACACAAATGCGATCTCATTTCTTAATGATGGCGATTCACTTCCGTCTATTTCCCTGCATTCAGATCATGCTGCATTCACGCGTTATATTGGTCACACTCACAAAAAGAGAGAGAGAGAGAGAGAGAGAGAGAGAGAGAGAGAGAGAGAGAGAGAGAGAGAGAGAGAGAGAGAGAGAGAGAGAGAGAGAGAGAGAGAGGGGAAGACTGAGTTTGAAATTATTCAGTTTGGGTGAAAGTGTGATGTCTGATTCTAAAAAAAGCTAAAGTAAACTAGCCAGAAAATATTAAATATAGCCTACACTCAGTGTTGTGCATGAACGCGTTAAATGAACGACGTTCACTGAACTCGTTCATATTTTCGCCGAACGCTGAACTGAACGAATCACTTTTCATACCATGAACGCGAACGAGAGCGTCGCTCACTCTGTCCGGAATGAACGAGCAGCACGCGCAGTTCACGTTCACGCTCATTTGAAAAGTCAGGTTTTACCTCCAACTCCCGTTTTGAGTCGCCGAATCCAACCCCCGACAGTATTGTTGTAGAGGTCTATTATCACCTCTGGGTATGTTAGACGAGGTCGAAGTATTCATAGTACGGGTAACGTGGAGGCAGGGGGAGTTGCAATAGTATGCATACTTGACGCACGCGCGCGCGAGGTAGATCTGGCCGTGCGCTGCTCGTATCATCACTTATGATCTGCGCTTTTCCACAACGAGTGATCTTTTGAACTAAACAGGTCTTATCTACTTATGTTTGTGTGTCATATGAATATTAAATGCCCCATACATGGAATCAGAGTGCCTACTGTACGTAGTAAGTTAAGTTGTTCAGCGGGTAGCTGTTCATTTTCTTTAGACAAATATAATCAGGAAGATTGTTTTATTATAATCAATGTAAATGGCATTTTCATCGTTTACTCACTGTTTACTTCCTTTTGAAGGTGTGAAAATGTGTTGGTTGAGTATTGCACATTGAGCAGGGTAAGCCCAAGCTAATATGACATTACAGTACATGACTACTTTGGTCTGGTTTACATAGTTACTGCCGTTCAAAATATGCTGGATTTTTGTCAGTAGACTGATCTTTTCACCATGAACCTAAATATACCTTTTTAAAGTCCTGGGTAATTTGGTTCATGCTGGCTAAATGAAATTCACTGAACATACAGTATACCCTGATTGCACCTTATTTCCAATTTCCAATTGCTACATATCATGATTACACATTATTTAAGGGGTAATACATTATTTTTCTCCTGGCTATAATAATTGTCTCTTGTTTATTGGTACAATAATTTTGATAAGTTTTGGAGTGGCAGTGATTTGCAGCTGGTAATGGATGGTAAAGAGGTTCTATTGAGTAAGATAGTGGCCTAAAGAATTTAACAAATGAACGTGAACTAGTTCATTTTTAGATATGTGAACTTAGTTCATTTTTTAAAAAATGAACTATGAACGTGAACTAGTTCATTATAATCTGTGTGAACTGAACTTTGAGCTAGTTCTTTTTAAGTATGAACTGGCACAACACTGCCTACACTTTATTTTAGTTCATGTAATACACAGACAGCTACATAGGCTAGCCCCAAAGAGCCAGCTTAAACAATTTAGATTTTTTAATTTATTTTTTGTTACTGCACTTTCGCTCTTGTGTTTTTTTTTTTTTTTTTTCTTGAGTGCAATACATTTTGGATGAAAAAAAAGAGAATCGTGTAAGAGAATCGTGATCTCAATTCCCATGGAGAAAAATCGTGATTCACATTTTAGCAAGAATCGTCAGCCTACGTGGCGCTGCTGCTGCTGCTAGGTGACATAGAGGGACAGTATACATTTGGATTAGCAACCATTTCAACTGTTATCACTACATCTACAAAATCCAAAAAACAGGGAAATGGGCTGTCTGTTTATTTCAATAACATTTACAAATTTTGTGTAGCTTTAAAGAGCCTATATTTAGGCTGATGGTGGACCGTAACTCTGAAGACACACTATGTTGTCATTGTAGCCTATCCAAACTTTATATCCTCATGAGGCCCAGAACGTTTTAGTTTTTTGTTTTTTCAATAGTTTTTTTTTCTTCTTCATGTAATCACATTGTTAAGAATGGAAGCTTGTTTCTGCCACAGAATGAAAAATAAAAAAGATAATTGCGACTTTTTATTCACAATTCGGACTTTTTTTCTCACAATTGCGAGTTTACATCTCGCAATTCTGACTTTATTTCTCAAAATTGCGATAATATAAAGATCACTAATTGCGACATATGTAAGTCGCAATTGTATCTTGATAAAAGTCAAAGTTGCGAAAATCTAAAGTCAGAATTGTGTGTTATAAAGTCAGAATTTTGAGATATAAAATCAGAATTGTGAGAATTTAAAGTAAGAATTGCTAGATATAAAGTCAGAAATGTGAGATATAAAGTCAGAATTAGTGATATAAATTCAGAATTTTGAGATATAAAATCAGAATTGTGAGATTTAAAGTAAGAATTGCGAATATAAAGTCAGAAATGTGAGTTTTAAAACTATTCTGAGGGGGAAAAAAGTATTTTTTTCCCCTTAAAATTGGCCTGATAACTCATAATTGCTGAGTTTATATCTCACAATTCCAAGGAAAGATGTCAGAATTTCGAGATATAAAATCACAATTATGTGTTATAAAGTCAGAATTGCGAGATGTAAACTCTGCAATTGTGAGAAAATAAGTCTGAATTGTGATATAAAAAGTCGCACTTCTGTCAATTCTGACTTAATATTCACTAATTCTGACTTCATATTTGCAATTTGTGAAATAAAAAGTCGCAGTATTATTATTATTATTTTTTAATTCAGTGGTGGACAAGGTTTCAAGAGCTTAAGATCATAAGAAACAGATAAAAAAAAGATATTTTATTTATATGTTATGCTATGACCTCTATATTGGATACCAGGACTTGAATTATTTAAAAAAATAAAAATGACATAAAATGATATATAGGTAAAAATAATGGCAATATTTGAAAATTGAAAATTATTTGTATTATTATTTGTTTAAATTACATTGATATCTGAATTTATGACTTTCAAACATCAGAATGTAATTTATTATTATGTATTTGTGTACAAAATTACATATAAACATCGTCTCCTATTGTTGTTGTTTTTTTGCCTGGAAACACTTCCAAATGCTGTGACTGAAGAAAAGAAAAAAAGAAAATGCTCAGCAATGGTGTTGACTAGGGCTGCACGATTCTTGCTAAAATGTGAATCACGATTTTTCTCCATGGGAATTGAGATCACGATTCTCTTACACGATTCTCTTTTTTTCATCCAAAATGTATTGCACTCAAGTAAAAAAAAAAAAAAAAAAAAAACACAAGACAGAAAGTGCAGTAACAAAAAATAAATTTAAAAAATCTAAATTGTTTAAGCTGGTTCTTTGGGGCTAGCCTATGTAGCTGTCTGTGTATTACATGAACTAAAATAAAGTCTAGGCTATATTTAATATTTTCTGGCTAGTTTACTTTAGCTTTTTTTAGAATCAGACATCACACTTTCACCCAAACTGAATAATTACAAACAAGTTTAAATGGGTAGCATAAATCTTCTATAAATATTTTTGAGTCTTCATATCTAAAAATCTCCAAAATGCTCTACGTGAAACTTGCCGTCTTCCAAATTTTCATGTTGTTTGAAGACGTCTCTCTCTCTCTCTCTCTCTCTCTCTCTTTTTCTCTGGTTCATAATAATTATTAATAAATGTAGATAATTATTTTCGTATATATAAATACACACACATGCATGTATATATTTAAGAAATGTGTTATTCATTTATACATTTTTATATTTATATAATATAGATTATGTATTTATATATATAAACAGAATTTAAGCACAAATACTTTTTAAATATATACATGCATGCATAGGTATTTATATATACAAAATAATTATATACAGCACACACAAATATATTATGTAAGCACAGACTTTTATTTTGGATGCGAATTGATCGCAATTAACTTTTGCACAGCCCTACTTTGTAGCTATACGTCAACTAACTGTAATTCATTTGCAACTACATGTCAACTAACGTTTATTGATAGACTGTTAGGATCGGGTTATGATTATGGTTAGGGTTAGTAGAAATAAGTTGACAGTTAGTAAATGTTAACTGAAATAAAAGTTAACTGAAATAAAGTTAAGAAATAAAGTTCACAAAATGACTTCTAGTCTGTTGGGGAAGCATTAAAATAAAGTGTTAATATTATTTAGCCGACAATCTACTAATACTATAATAGTATGAATATTGTATAGTTGACACAAGGTTGCATATACAGCTATGGAAAAAATTAAGAGACCACTGCCAAATCAGCAGTTGCTCTGGATTTATTATTTATAATATAAATAATAAATCCAGAGCAATTGCTGATTTGGCAGTGGTCTCTTAATTTTTTCAATAGCTGTAGATTATAGTTAGTACACTTTAGACATTTTACTATCTAAATAAAGAGTTACCAAAAAGGTGCCATTTCTGTTTATTTGAATTAATCGTAAGGAATTTTAGGAGAAACCTCTTTCATATCTAGAGAGAGAATCATTTGCAAGATATCGGCATTTCATATGGCCTCTCTCTGCTATTGGATCTAATCTTCATTGAGCCAATTAAACGCCCAGTGGGGCATCTGGCCACTTGATTGAACCAGATGGCACTCCACATGTCTCTTTGGGGAATGACCCATTAACACGGACATGCATGGGACATGACACGCACCATATGGTGGAGATAGTGATGATGAGGAGGAGGGGTGTGGATAACTGGCACGTGCGTGGCACGCGTCCAAGAGGAGGGGGTGCATGGGGTGAAAGGTCAGGGCTTGTTTACTTGGCGTCAGTCGATAGGGCGGGTGGTCTCTAGAGATTCTGAGTGTGAAGGATTGCCGCTCTTAGCTTAGCAGATGTCCTGTCATTCCAGCAAACCACTCAGTTAGATCTAATTGTGTATTCACCAGCGGTAATGCGTACAGCGGGGTGCGGTGGGAGGTATGTCGGTCAGATTAAGTGGTTTTGGAAAGTAATTATTTTATTTGGCCTATGATCATTTTAAGAGTCCAACAATTCTAATTGTTTAAATTTTAAATTGAACGGTAACACTTTAGTATTCTGTATCTTACTTACTGCAGAATTAATAAGGATTTATTGACGAACTAATAGGGGTGGTTAATCTGTCTGATTTCCCAATTCGATTCGATTACGATTATTGAAGTTCCAATTCGATTACAGTCGATTTTCGAATTATTAACGATTCTCGATTAGCGATTATTGATTTTCCATTTTACAACAGTAAACAAAAATACACTAGACCAACATATGATTATATTAGCAGCAGCATCATTTTGGTATTAATTGCACTTTTTATTTGTTTGATATTCAATGAAAATGTAATGATGGTTAGTGAAGACATGCAAACATGCTTGTTGTCTACTACTTAAGCAAACCATTATCTTTAAATAATTTTTTGAACAATTGTGTTGCATTATAATGCAAAGGCACCTGGTTCTATTAATTGACAGCATTAAAATTGACAGCATTTTGTGATTTCCTTCAATTGAAAATCTTTGAAGCAAGTTTGGGGGGCTTGAAGGGCACCCGATTCAGAGAATCACCCAGAAATTCAAAAGAACAGCATTTATCTGAAATAGAAAGCTTTTGTAACATTAAACAGTTTAAAAGTTTGGAGTCGGTAAGAATTTTTCTTAAATTTTTTGGGAGAAAGAAAAAAGAAATCTATACTTTTATTCATCAAGGATAAATTAAATTAAGTTGATCAAAAGTTACAGTGAAGACATTTATAATGTTACAAATCGATTATCTGAATCTTTTGTGTGTGTGACTATAAATACTTTCCTTTAAATGTACAAAGTAATGACCCATAAAGAATTAACGTACAATATATTTTATTAGCATTCCAAAGAACCAACAGGAAAATAAACGTGTGCCTGAACCAGGAGCATAACTTTAACTTACTTGTAGTAAATTAATATTATAACGACCGGTACAGCCGAGTGTTTTTCCTCCTCTGGCTGGAAACGTGTCATATGGCTTGTCATATTTGTCGTGTTTCCGTCGTTAGTTTTATTCTACAAAGCTTACAACTAGCGTGGCTCTTGCCCAGTTCCTTTCCCTCTTCAACTTCAGAAGCCAAAATATTTCCACACGTCAGCTTTTAACCTAACGAGGAGGGTGTTTGGATCTCGCGCGCCATCGCGTCTCTGTTATGTGCACGCGTCAGACGGTCCGGTCACTGCACTTCCGTCTTTCGCGTTCCGTCAATATTACGTTTTTATAAATATATATATAATTTTTTTTTTTTTTTTTTGGAAAATCGATTTTGGGATATTTGTGAATCGATTCAGGATCGTCCACGTCCGCATCGCGATGCATCGAGAATCGATATTTTCCCCACCCCTACGAACTAATAGGTAATTCTTCATTAACTGATTCTTCACTACTGTTAACTACTAAGGAAGATGTGTTAACTAATCAGTATGTAATATAATGTTATGAATGTGTTAAGTATCAGTTAGTTAATCAATAGCTAATGAATTCTGTCATACCTCCTGAAGAACTACTATTAATTATCAACTAAGGTTCAAGAAAAATAACTAAGAAGTAACTACTGAACAGTCATACAAAACTAACCTCAGATTATTTGTATATTTTATATACAGTACTGTGTGTGTCTGTTTTCCTCAGCATCGAATGCCTCTGAGTAAATTCATGTATCCGAGGCAATCGACTGAGGGAAACTGAAAATATAGGGAACTTATTAGTAATTAATAAATAAGTATCAAATAATTCTGCAGGAATTACTTAGAAGCTGGAACAGTATTCTAAAGTGAAAATATAGGGAACCCATTAGTAATTAATAAAGAATTATCAAATAATTATCCAGGAATTAGGCTACTTATAATCTGAAACAGTCTTGTAAAGTGAAAATATAAGGAACTTATTAGTAATTAATAAATAACTTTTAAATAGTTCTTCAGGAATTACTTAGAAGCTGGAACAGTATTCTAAAGTGACAACACAGGGAACCCATTAGTAATTAATAAATAATTATCAAATAATTATCTAGGAATTAGGCTACTTATAACCTGAAACAGTCTTCTAAAGTAAAAATATAAGGAACTTATTAGTAATTAATAAATAATTATTAGATAGTCCTTCAGGAATTACTTATAACCTGAAACAGTATTCTAAAGTGAAAATATAGGGAACCCATTTGTAATTAATAAAGAATTACCACATACTTCTGACTCAAATCAAACTTACTGAAAAAAATATATATATATAGCTAACACAGTCTCATCCCAATTCGTCATATAACTGACGCTTTGGGACGTCTTTTGACCATTCGTCAATATACGACTATTTAGGGCCCCCTTAAACGTCGGTAGATGACGATCCCGGGTCGTCATACAACTGACGCTTTACCTTTAACGTCAGTTAGGTGACGAGTTGGGTTTAGGGTTAGGTTTAGGTCTGGGTAGAGTTAGGATCCGATAACGTCATCTACCGACATTTAAGGGGGCCCTAAATAGTCGTATATTGACGAATGGTCAAAGGACGTCCCAAAACGTCAGTTATATGACGAATTGGGATGAGACTGCACTGATATAGCCTATATATATTAACGTAATCATCTAAACCTTTGTAAAATACACGACAATTACTTGCGACAAAGGCGAAGAAAGGTGAAAAAGGCAACAGTGGCAAGGAACCAAAACTCCGTCAGTTGACAGAATAAAAAAAGAAAAAAAAAAAGAAGAAAAAAATTAAAAAAAAAAACCTTGGGAGAACCCAGGCTCAGTGTATGTGGCTACCGCGATATTGCCCGGAACTTGAATGGTGCAAAAGAAGTTTAAAATGTATAAGAACTAAGTATAATAATAAGGTGTAATATACATGATATGTTTTTGCTTATTTGCAGATCAGAACCTATAGGTAAATGTCTGAACTTTTCTTTCTTATTAGTGCTGAATGACAAACTGACTATGTCTGTTAATTAGTAGTTACTTCATAGTTATTTTTCTTGAACCTTAATTAATAGATAATTAATAGTAGTTCTTCAGGAGGTATGACAGAATTCATTAGCTATTGATTAACTAACTGATACTTAACACATTCATAACATTATATTACATACTGATTAGTTCACATCTTCCTTAGTAGTTAACAGTAGTGACTTAAGTGTTAATAAAGAATTACCTATTAGTTCTTCATTAATTCCTTATTAGTTATGCAGTAAGTAAGATACAGTATTCTAAAGTGTTACCAATTGAACTCTTAACCCTGTAAAGCCCTGAAAAAAATTCATATATTTTTTTAATCAAATGTGTTGCATTATTATTTTAATGCAATAGAATTAAATTGGCTCATATAGAATGATATACAGTAGGACAATATGAAGCTACACACTTAAGAGGGGGAAAACTTTTTTATTTAGAGGACCAAACTGAGCAAAAATATGCAATTTTGGCAAATATGCAATACAGCAGACTACTAGAATCTAGTATTTAGGAGTATTAATTATATTAAGTTTATCTCTAGCAAAACTGCTTTGAAACAATCTTGTTACAAAGCGCTATATAAATGAGGATGACTAGTAAACCTAAGTTGTTTCAGTCCAGCAAGTGTTCATATTGATATATTACTAACAATATAAAAGTTATTCTTATGTTTAATAAGTTCAATTATGTTCAAATCATTAAAGATTTGCTACAAAAACATGTGTATCACAACCTGAAGGGGACATTTTTAGAATTATACTAAAAAGAACTTTTAGTGAACTTTAGTACTTGGTAAAAAAGTATCAATTACAGGCCTGAAGGCATGTACCCTGATAATTTAGAGGTTAAATAAATTTAAGACAGAGACGACAGATGACCACTTCAAAACATGACAGAGAAAATGTTCTGGCTATGTTCTGGTTGGTAAAAAGTCTCCTGTAGTCAATACTTGTATCCTTTTAAAACTCATCTTTGATCACCAAAATAACATATTTAAATGTTTTTTCCTTGAAAAAAAAAAACAAAACAAAAAAACCGTCATGCCTTAAAATAGTTTGAATGTAACTCTACACCTTTGCCCCATGTAGTATACACAGTTCTATGAATATGCAAATTAGCCCTGCCTCCACTCACTCACACCAACGCAGAGATCCTCATTGACAATCACACGTTGTTGTGAATGGTTACAAGGTAGTTTGAAAGGTCAGAAACACCAGTGATTTCAAACCGCGTTTTGAGATCGTTCACTTAAAAAAAAGGGAAACACTCAGCAATGGTGTTGACTTTGCATTGCACATGGTTTGTCTTAAAGCACATTAAAAAATGCCACATAGACAAATAAACAACTTTAAAAGCTTGATTTTCACCACAGGGAACTTTAAAGCTGCACTATGTGACTTTTATCCCCATCTAGTGGTGAAAAGGAATATGATCAGCCAGTGAATATTAGTTTCAGTTCCTCTCAATTCCAATTTCGTTTTAACTCCTACGGTGGCCAATGTAGTCCAAGATTAACATGGCTTCCAGTTCGACCTCGTCCATGAGTGTTAACTCAAACGTAAACGCGAAAGGCGAAGCTTGAATTAACGGGTATGTCCCTCTTTGGCTAATGTACTTTCAAGATGGAGGGGCAACATGGCGACCGAACATTAGAACCCCTTACCCGTATGTATTTTCAATGGCTTATTATACACTCACGAGATTACTTTATTACTTAAACGAAGTAAATATACATTAATGAGCACGTATATTTTTATACTACTACTAAGTGTTTTTAGCTAAGAATAAACTAAAAGAGTTACACAGTGTAGCTCT
>JAQIUQ010007452.1:145000-189270 GCA_030378365.1 Hybognathus amarus | reverse complement strand
CTCCAGGCAACCTTGGTTCAGTTACGTATTCTACCACATCCCAAAGATGCTCTATTGGATTGAGATCTGGTGACTGTGGAGGCCATTTGAGTGCAGCGAACTCATTGTCATGTTCAAGAAACCAGTCTGAGATGATTCCAGCTTTATGAGCATGGCGCATTATCCTGCTGAAAGTAGCCATCAGAAGTTGGGTACATTGTGGTCATAAAGGGATGGACATGGTCAGCAACAATACTCAGGTAGGCTGTGGCGTTACAACGATGCTCAATTGGTACCAAGGGGCCCAAAGAGTGCCAAGAAAATATTCCCCACACCATGACACCACCACCACCAGCCTGAACCGTTGATACAAGGCAGGATGGATCCATGCTTCATGTTGTAGACGCCAAATTCTGACCCTACCATCCGAATGTCGCAGCAGAAATCGAGACTCATCAGACCAGGCAACGTTTTTCCAATCTTCTATTGTCCAATTTCGATGAGCTTGTGCAAATTGTAGCCTCAGTTTCCTGTTCTTAGCTGAAAGGAGTGGCACCCGGTGTGGTCTTCTGCTGCTGTAGCCCATCTGCCTCAAAGTTCGACGTACTGTGCGTTCAGAGATGCTCTTCTGCCCACCTTGGTTGTAACGGGTAGTTATTTGAGTCACTGTTGCCCTTCTATCAGCTGGAACCAGTCTGGCCATTCTCCTCTGACCTCTGGCATCAACAAGGCATTTCCACCCACAGAACTGCCGCTCACTGGATGTTTTTTCTTTTTCGGACCATTCTCTGTAAACCCTAGAGATGGTTGTGCGTGAAAATCCCAGTAGATTAGCAGTTTCTGAAATACTCAGACCAGCCCTTCTGGCACCAACAATCATGCCACGTTCAAAGTCACTCAAATCACCTTTCTTCCCCATACTGATGCTGGTTTGAACTGCAGGAGGATTGTCTTGACCATGTCTACATGCCTAAATGCACTGAGTTGCCGCCATGTGATTGGCTGCTTAGAAGTTAAGTGTTAACGAGCAGGTTGGACAGGTGTACCTAATAAAGTGGCCGGTGAGTGTATATATATATATATATATATATATTATGTAAATGCTTTTAAACAAAAATAAGATGTAGTTTTTTTTGTTTGTTTTTTAAGCACAATTATACTGTATATAAAATATAAATCTTTAAAAAAAATTTAAAGTGCTGTTTTTACATTGTTCAAGTTAGGGCACGGGTATTGACACAAAATTTTATAATTCTCAAGGTAAACAAACTTAGCTAATGCTGTAAACTGGGAGTCAGTTAGCCCACTATGTTTTATTACCCTGCTATAATATTGAAGGTAAAAATGACCTGATTTGTACACTTACACTTACACTTTTATTTTTATATTAATAATGTTATATGAAATATAAACATTTAAATGGTGGTCATAAAAACTCCAAATTTTTTCAACAACATGCATTAAATATCGAAAAACATTCGAAAATTATAAAGAATATGTGCATGTATTTGCGAAATGCTGCTCTAGAGTTATTTTTTACTAGCTGGCTAACGAAGTTGTTTTTTTTTGGTCACCTGGATTTTTATTTTCTGAGGTAAATGTGACGCTACATTACATTGTTTACACGCCTTTTACTGACGTCTTTCCACGGTCTGAATCACAGATTGAGCGATTCTATGTGAAAGATAAGGATTTCGATAAGTTGTACTCTATATTTTAACACACTTTCAGATGCTTCGTTCATGTTTATTTTGCGCTGTAACTGGCATTATTAAAGCGGAAGAGAGACTTACGTGCGCTTCGTGCTGATTTTCTTGAGCTGAGCCAGAGCGATCTCAAGCCACAGCGTCAAAACATCGTTTATGTTTTTGAATTTCGTAAGAAAATTGACCTAATTTGAAATCTGAGACTTTGTTTCATATCAATAGTAACAAAGCACAAAGATTATTGCGATTTATTGGATGGGATGGGCGTTGCGCGCTACAATCTTCCATTTATTCATCAACTGAAAACAGCATAGCCCAACAGGTTCGTAAAATGAGAATTAGTTTTTTTAATATGAGAATATATTTTACCTAACTGTTAGCCCTAAAAAGTAGCCAACATTTTTAAAAGTTTCTTCGTCGTCTGTTTCTTCTGCTACTAATTGCCGTTACTGATTCTTTGGTGTTCAGATCGCAATGTATTTCGTATCACACAGCACGGAGCATTTACCATACGTGCAAGGAGAACAAAAGACTTGTTTGTGGAGAGTCAGCGGATGCGATCATGCGGGAACGTTAGGTGCACTGGTGCGACCTAGGAAAAATTTTGGTCGCACCCTTACAAATTTGAATTCGCATGTGCGACCAAATTGGTCGCACTCTAGCGCCCCTGACGCTGTTAAACTAGTAACCTGACTTAAGGCAGAAAGAGAATTAATAGAATAGTTGAAATAAAGTTGTTTTTTTGTTGTTGGGTTTGCACACAAATAGTTTTCTCATCGTTTGATAAAGTTAAGATTGAGCCACTGTAGTCACTTTTAACGATGGACTATTTTAACAATGTCTTTAATGACTTTTCGAGGCCAACAAGTTTCAATCCCTCAAGAAGCCTATGGACTAGTATGCAAGAGTGATCCAGCTCTCAGATTTAATCAAAAATATCTTAATTTGTGTTCCGAAGATGAACGAAGGTCTTGCAGGGTTGGAACAACATGAGGGTGAGTAAATACTGACTGAATTTTTATTTTTGGGTGAACTAACCCGTTAAGGCAACTTTTGGTTAGTTTTAACTCAAGTCTAACCTTTAGCATCAGGTAAGATGCGAATAGGAGACACATAAATTAATATATTTAAATATTGTCAATGTATCATTTGCTTTGTATAGCATGCTGCAGGTCAGAGGCCCTGATCCGATGACCATGTGCCCTGTTATTTTTAACCAGACAATAATGTTCTTCATTAACCTAAATGCCAGTCCTTCGTGTGACATTTCAGCCTAATAAAGTAAGCTCTGACCTGTACTGCTGCCACTATCAAAATCTCTCCTGCAAATTTTCTTGAAGAAAATGGTATAGTTCACTGGAATAATTATTTCCCTTATCACCAGCAGTCTGGCCATAATGTTTGGAAAGTAGTTCACTAGAGAAAAAGAAGAACTGATGGGACTGTGATTTGAGGTGAATAGGCAGGGAGGTCTCAGGATGGAGTTTTGCAAAATGGCTTCGGTATGCTTTGCATAACACTAAACACATATTCAAAATTTTATTGTACAGTTAATATCTATGGATTTCTTCTTAGCATGGACAGATCTCTGTTCGGACTATTTATTCAATTGTGGAACCGCAAGTCTGAAAGCCAAATATTTGATTATATCTTTTTATTCCATTGGCGTACTTTCTAAGTCAAAGGTTTGGAGTCAAAGTTTCAAAATCTTTCTAAAGAAAAAGTGCTGGAGGTGTTATTCTTCTGGACTGAAGGAATAGCTTTTATGAAGCAAAAATATTGGTACCTCTTCCTTTTACAGTACAGTACTTACAGTGTTCTACCTAGAAAGTACTGGCTAATATAAGGTCGTCAGTGTCATAGAACAGGGTAGGTTTAGGGGTAGGTTAGGGGTTGCTCATTATTACCCAGTAATTGTGGTCTAAAATAAGTACATAGTATTACATGGGTAATGGACTGTAAAAGGAGGGCGTCCAAAATATTTGGTCCATTTAATAATGAGACAAATCTGAGGTGTTTTTGAATGCTAGGAGCATTTTTAGATGGCCGTGTTTATTCCTTCAAATGCCATTGAAAGTCCATGAAGCCCTTTCTGAGGTTTTTGCAAATGAATTGACAGACAATTGTGCTGAGTGAGCCAGAATAATAAAAATATACATGTGTATCTGGTTGTGTGAATCACAAGATCCTTTAAGAAAATGTACATATTGATCAACTCATCGATACATATCCTTACATCCAGAAACCACACTAAATGTGAATGGCACAGCCTCCTGTTTATCTGATATGCTAATTGGATCCCTTTTTGTGATGAAAACAAAGAAGAAAACTGTTTAGCATCAGCACTTTTTTCTAGACTCTTTTCATTACATTCCACATTGTCGAAAAGTCCACCTTCGTGGCCCTACGCCCCTCCCCCACCAATCGTTTTCTGCTCTCAGTAAATTGATAATGGCTCATGCTAATTGCTGTTGTCTGGTCAGAGCTTTCGACGAAGAGACACAAGTGCCTCATTAGCATGCTAATTGAATGGAATACCATCCAATCAAAGATGCATCAGGACTGTTTGTTGCGATGAATGACTTCCGTTGACAGTGTAATAAAAGAAAGGTTCATTTTTGTTTTTACGCAGTGATTGTTTCCCACTTTTTTGTTGATTTGTCAAACTTCGACTGATTAAACAGTTACAAGTTAAAGGGTTTGTATGTATACCAAAATAAACATCACAGGGCTTTTATCCCAGGTCCCACGGTGCTATATTATTAAAGGGGTGATGAACTAGCAAATCAAATTTTCCTTCAGCTGTTTGACATCTAAGAGGTCAGTCATATTCTATCCAAGGAATCTCTGTCAGTTTCAGGAACTGAAAACGGACCTTGTCAGTCCAATAAACAGCTTATTGACACCAGCCTAAACAGACAATCTGATTTTTGAAAATCTGGAAGTATGGCGATCAGTGACGCTAAAACCCCTACCCGCTCATCGCGCGCCTACTTCAGACACGGCCGGTTTCAGCCCCGCCCCCACAATTTCAACGCATGCACGCATAGGTAAACAAAAGCATACCTCGTGATGAAATACCAGGAGCGAGCTACCAGCAATCAACATTACGTTGACCGAATGTTGTGCCGTTGCTGGCTGTGGAAGGAACAGTCGCTGCATAACTTCCATATTCCATTAGGAATACCTGGTTTAAATTTGTTTTTATTGACACTCCAGCTGATGAGTGTAAAACATTATCCGTATGTTCGCTTCATTTCACCGAGGATTGTTTGTGAACAAGACACAGTTCGAGGCTGGATTTGCAGACTGATTAAGAGTAAAGAACGGTGATGTGCCGTCTATATTGGATCTGACAGGAATTGTGCAACACACGGACTCTGGGGTCGAACATGTATGGCAGAATCCGGTTGCCATTTGACAACATTGGACGTTTTCCCCACGTGCACCGACGGGTGAGTTAAACTCATTATAAATAAGAGGAAGAAATGAAGACGACACAGATATGCATTTTGTGTATGACCTAGAAGTATTTATTCAGCGATCGGCAGTTAAAGTTAAATTGTACGGAACATTATTGTTGTACGGAACCTGATTAGTCTACGTTACCTTCTATATTGGATCCAACAGGAGTGGTGCAAACACACTTATGTGAGTAATATTTTTATTTTAGAAATAATAATCTACTCGGCTAGCATTGCATTGTTACAGATCGTTTGATATCTAATAATTATGTGTATGTGTCTACAAGTATCTGTTGTATTTGAAGGTGCTGTTGGTTCATAGTCCTGCGATTCGGGATCGGACTCTGGGTCAAACATGTATGGGCGAATCATTCCGGTTGCCATTTTACAACAGTGGTTTTCAAAACAATTCCCCCACATGTACCAACCGAAACCAACGACAGAGTTGAAGCTCATTATAATTATGCAAAACTGTTATCCACTCACAGCAGTGGGCGTTTACTTCCTAGTCTTCAATGCGATACGCCCATAAAATCTGAGCATTTTCAAGTAGGCTGAAAACTAGGGAAGAAAATAACCCATAACTTGTTCATTTTTATGTTTTTGAATGTAAAAACCAAGCGAACGTCATAAGTTGACCTCAGACAACAAAACAAAAACATTTAAAAAGCCAGTTCATGACCCCTTTAACCAAATGATCAAACGTGAGGATTTCCATTGTAGTCGTCGCTGTTTGTCCCTGACGTGCTCATAAAATCCCTCGCCTGCACTTACTCTGTTATATGACCTCTTGCCTCTAATTGTACATGCAGTTTTTTCTGTCATCTTGGATTGCTGGAATTGTGCAATTTATCTTTTAAAGATGCTGTGTTGGAGGCATCAGGTATCCACAACACTTTCAATATTTTGAGACATTTTAACAACACTATAAATCATGTTAGAGCTATGGAGGTAATACTTTCCACTTATCTTGCTTTGCAGCTGTCTTTGGAATAGAGATGCCATTGCAGTGATGTTTTGAATGGGTGCTCTGGGAACCAATTATAATAAAGGAAGCACTTCTTTTTGGATGACGGAGTGAAACACAAGTAAATTGAAAGACTTTTCATTGTTTAATTGGGTATTGTTGTAGCAGCATGTGTGCGTCTGTATATTTCAGACCGTAATTACATAATAAGAGAAAAGACAAATGATAAGGTAGAAGTTTTTGTGTGAGAAAACCTACGAGTTTTTCCCTGATGTGGATTGGTGTAATTTGTAACATTTTTCTTAAGGTGTGTCTTTAGCCCTGTTGTTCCTGATAGGCTATATGATTTATCCCTGTTAAAGAGCAACAAGGCAGGTCTGAATCTATTTCTGAATTAATACTTTAAATTGTCTGCAGAGGTCTTTTAAAAACACGTATGTAAAAATTACTAATGAAAATCTCATTTGATGTCGAGATTTTGATGAAAATGCGCTAGGCTCTGGAATATGCCTTTCCCGCAAGAAACACGTCATATGACGTAGCCCAGGAAAACAAATGAGCTTGCGGTACGCTTTACTCATTGCTGGGTGTTGATGTAGTTTGAGCAGTAGTGAGAGACAGAAAGTTTTGAGATCGAGTTTTAGAGACGCCAATGGTAAAATATTGTGTTTGTGCTTGTTGCATGAATTTCAGCCTGTCAGGACATCATATCCATCATTTTCCTTCTAGGAAAAACAAGGCTTTTTGGTCTCTGGGTGCGTTATGTGCAGGTGAATAGAGCAGACTTCACTGCCGCGTCTTACCACACACACTCGGTCGTCTTTGGCCGCACATTTCACTCGCTTTAAATGGTATCACTAACTGCCAGTAGAAAAGCATTATTTATTTGTTATAATGGCATGGTCATTAGTCAATGTAGGCTACACAGTGCTAACCAGCTTGGATGGACTGCATAATCACTGTCAGCGTAGAATATGAGAAGACAGAATGTTGCTGGCTTAAATTAAGACAATCTAAATGGATGTTTAATCAAGAACAAAGTCAAATGTATGTTTGCTAAAGCAGATTTATTACAAAACACCAAGGTACTAGCCATACATCAGATGAACCAGCGTTAGCCACTGTGCTAACTTACATGAAGTCACTTGCCCTATTCGCCACTGGTTTTCTCTTAATACCATAACTCTGAACGTTACTCTCTCCTTCTGCCCATTGTTCGTCCCTCGATCTTCCCCTGACTTCTATCTCGCCTAGAAGGCTCATAATTATATGCCTGTGGGTCATCATAGGCATATTCGTAACATCGCAGAACGCGGTTTCGTCATCGCATCCATTGTAACCTGAGCCTGAACTTGAACAGACTCCCTCGGCGATCGTCACTTCCGGTTAGTGCGTCGTAGACGCGGAGTTATTTTATCACAATTTTTCTCAAAATATCGTTAATGGCTAAATATATATTACTCCAGTTCAGAAAATCTAGTTGTTTTATCGTCAACATACACTATGCTATATAGAGGTGTCCAACCTGCATGTTGCTCTTTAAGTTAATTGTTAAACTAATATGCTTTTTATCTTTAAGAATTGAGATCATCAAATATATTATGAAAATGTACTGTCTAAGTAAAAAGATTTATCGCTGATAGTGATCTCAATATACTTGTATTTAATCTCAAACTTGCCATAACAGCTCTCATAACTGACACTTATGTAAAAATCTTTTATTATTATTGCAGATTAGGTTTTTAAAACCTGTTAAGCTTTGCATAATCCTCTCTAAAATCCATGTCTATTGCACCTAAGTAAAAGTCAGTCTTTATATAATAATTTATTCAGACAGCACAGGAGTCTGTAGAGTCTCGAAATGTAGGTCGCATGTACACAACTTTGCCACAAACAGAATGTCAATGTTATTTTTTCGAGTTTAAATCAGATTTGTACTATAATTGTAAAGGTGAGACATGCTAGATGATGATCAAAGCACTTTTTTTACTATTATTCATGGGTCCTTAGCATTATACATCAACATATGTCGTTATCTCTGACAGATAAAGGACGCCACATCTTGTGCTCTTAGTAATAAATTTGGTATTTTGCTTCAGGTCACCTTGTATTTCTTCCCATGCTATACCTCATATTAGTTCCTATAAATCTGACCTATATAAAATCTGACAGCACAATTGTATTCAGATCTAAAATATGTTTAGAGAAAATCAGAATAGCATAATCCTCTTTGAAAAAAGTCAATTTTGATTATAGAGGAATCCAGTTTGCTACACAAGCAAATGCGTTTATCAAAGCCAAGGTTATCTTTTGGTTTGGAAATCTTTTTTGCCTTTTTGCATTTAGGACCCCTACTCACTAGAGTTTACAATGGATGTCGCATCAAAACGACATGGTGTTAAACAAATGCAATGTTGTGACGATCCATAAGTTGAAGGCGCAATTTCCACTTGATTTCAATTTCACTTCAAGTGCAGCATCAGAGCCAAAGTCCTTTCAAAGTGAGCCTGGTCACTCTGTGACCATCTTGGGAATGCACTCGGACGGCTATTTTTAGTCATGCAAGTGCAGCTCGTATGTAAATTAATTAAGGGTATCCATAAATAACAAGTTTTTTTTTATTTATTTTTTTTTTAAGAGTGAAAGCTGAGCTGAAGCTGAAAACTAAGTTTCCGAACGGCAACCTTATTAGATATTATTGCCGTTTCTAGAGCTACAATCGCAGTGTCATCAAACAAGATCAAATAATGACTTCGCAGATTGATGATTGGCTCTTTTATTTGGAAGGCGGGGCTTGCTTTACTAGAGCAGCCACACTCAAAAAGATGAACTAGGAAGGTTGTGCATTTATATTTAGTTTACTTATAACAATTGTGTTTTTTTTTTTTTTTTTTTACTTGAAATGTTGTTGTTTTTTTGTCCATGTAATTATGCACTGTAAAAAATGATTTTTGGTGAAGTAAATATAGTGTAAAAACAAACAAAAAAAACAATGTAATTTACTTGAAAAAGTTAGTTCAGGCAATAATTTAAAAAAACTAAGTAAATTCCATATCAGTACATAATTAAAGCAAGTAGAAATGAAAGTGTAAATATCAACTCAATAAAATTAAATAAAAATTACTCAACTTTTCTGATACTGGGGTTCCCATCATGCACTGGACCTTGAATAATTAATGAGGCTCGTTTTTGGTTTCCAGCTGTATTTACCATTGAATTTTGTTTTCAGTCATTATTTTGTTTTATCATTGAATTTTGTTGTCAGTATTACTAACTTGCCATTTTGTGACATTTCGAGTAAATTTTTTGCTCAAAATGACACATTCAAACACAAAAACGACCCCTCAAACGTTACCCGCCATTGTGTATTGTCTACCAAGTATTGAGGTGTTTGCATTCACATGAGGCTTATCATCTGACATGATGTAATATACACTCAACGGCCACTTTATTAGGTACACCTGTCCAACTGCTCGTTAACACTTAATTTCTAAGCAGCCAATCACATGACGGCAACTCAGTGCATTTAGGCATGTAGACATGGTCAAGACAATCTCCTGCAGTTCAACCCAGCATCAGTATGGGGAAGAGAAGGTGATTTGAGTGACTTTGAACATGGCATGATTGTTGGTGCCAGAAGGGCTGGTCTCGAGTATTTCAGAAACTGCTACTCTACGAGGATTTTCACACACAACCATCTCTAGGGTTTACAGAGAATGGTCCGAAAAAGAAAAAACATCCAGTGAGCGGCAGTTCTGTGGGCGGAAATGTCTTGTTGATGCCAGAGGTCAGAGGAGAATAGCCAGACTGGTTTCGAGCTCGATAGAAGGGCAACAGTGACTCAAATAACCACCCGTTCACAACCAAGGTGGGCAGAAGAGCATCTCTGAACGCACAGTATGTTGAACTCTTGAGGCAGATGGGCTACAGCAGCAGAAGACCACACCGGGTGCCACTCCCTTCAGCTAAGAACAGGAAACTGAGGCTACACATCTGCACAAGTCATCGAAATTGGACAATAGAAGATTGGGAAAACGTTGCCTGGTCTGATGAGTCTCGATTTCTGCTGCGACATTCGGATGGTAGGTTCAGAATTTGGCGTCTACAACATGAAGCACATGGATCCATCCTGCCTTGTATCAACGGTTCAGGCTGGTGGTGGTGGTGTCATGGTGTGGGGAATATTTCTTGGGCACTCTTCTGGGCCCTGTACCAATTGAGCATCGTCTGGGAACGCCACAGCCTACCTGAGTACTGTGGTTGCTGACCATGTCCATCCCTCTTATGACCACAATGTACCCAACTTCTGATGGCTACTTTCAGCAGGATAATGCGCCCATGTCATAAAGCTGGAATCATCTCAGACTGGTTTCTTAAACATGACAATGAGTTTGCTGTACTCAAATGGCCTCCACAGTCACCAGATCTCAATCCAATAGAGCATCTTTGGGATGTGGTGGAATCGGGAGATTCGCATCATGGATGGTGCAGCCGACAAATCTGCGGCAACGTGTGATGCCATCATGTCAATATGGACCAAACTCCCTGAGGAAGTGCCTCACAGCACCTTGTTGAATCTATGCCACGAGAATTGAGGCAGTTCTGAAGGCAAAAGGGGGTCCAACCCGTTACTAGCATGGGGTACCTAATAAAGTGGCCGGTGAGTGTAAATTACTTAGATGATCTAAGTAAAACACATACTATAAATGACTAATAAAATTCAAGATTATTGTTATTGTGAAATGTAATACAAAGGCAAAGGAAATCGATATTAATCAACCTTTTACTAGCCGAGTTAAAATTACTTATTTTTTGTGAAGTTGACTTAATTCCATTTCCAAGTAAATTTAACTTAAAGATTTCTAATTAAAGTTACTGATGAATATGTTTAGGTTTTTACTTGGCAAATCTTTGTAAATTTACTAGCATTTTCTGAGTGAGATAGTTTAGCAAGCTTTTTTCAAGTAAATCCTACTCTCAAATTTACAGATTGTCTCAATTTAGCAGTACAAAATCCTAACGCATTGTCTAAACACAAACCATTAATGTTAAGTAAAAAATTCTTTAATCCAGAGGGTGGCAGTGTAGTGCGAGCCAACTGCCATGTTGCCCAAACCTAATTTGATTGTGTTCAATCTGCTTAAATATATATGTACAATTTAGGTTTACTTTATCCATTTGTGTTTGGATTACATGACATGATTTGTGTTGCATTATCTGAAACTGGGCGGTACTTTTAGTTCCCAGCATGCTTTGCAGATGGTTGAATTAAGAGAGAATAAATGTTAAAATTAAGTGTTAATTTTATGTTGTTGTTGTTCGTTTTGTTTTGTTTTGTTTTTTTGAGAAATTTAGAAAAGAGAAGACTTGATAGTGTGTAATTGTGTTTAATGTTAAATTACATTGGAATTATTAAACCCTTTAAATTGCAGTAGTTTAACAATTTTCTTTATTGTGGAGAAGAGTGGAGCATTTTGTTTGGCTGTCGACTGATTTAATTATTTTCTATTGCATTAATTGAAGGAGCGTAAATCTTAGCATTTGAGATGCTAATATGTGCTACTGCTAGCAAATAGCTAGTTATAGTCTATCAATTTAATTATGTAATCACTGAAATAAATGAAATATAAATGGATGAATGAATATAAAATAATACCTGAATCATGGCAGGAAGCCTTTAGTTTAAAAATTCACGTTGATACTACTTAAATTGGGTCACTTATAATGACTTAATTCCATGATGTTGAAGTTACATGAACAAATTATGTTTGTTTAACATAATCCAGTTATGTAGAACCTGTTGACGGGGAAAAAAATAAGTAAAGCCAACATAAAAAAAATGTTTTAGTGCAAATTGTGTTGTATTTGTTCCTATTTCTCCCACACTGTAAAAATGAATATGGTTTTATCTAATCAATAAAATTGTGGCAACAGATTACAAGCAATATTATTAATTAAATTGAACAAATTAGAATTGAGTAATAATTAATCAAATTATTCCTTAAAAGTTAACCATTTAAAATGAGTAAAGTTTACACCAAAAAAATTAAACAAAAACATCTGAATAACAGACAGACATCCTAGATTAATAGAACTCTTTTATTTTATATTGCCAACAATGAAGACACCTGATGTTAACAAGCAGAATCACTGAAGGATAAACCTAAAACAAACACCAATCACCATAATGGCGACTTAAAATGTACTTTTTTTTGTAAGTTTTACTCATTTTAAATGGTTTACTTTTAAGGAATTAATTTGAATAATTATTACTCAATTCTAATTTGTTAAATTGAATTAATAATATTGCTTGTAATCTGTTGCCCCATTTTTTTTTATTAGATAAAGCACATTCATTTTTACAGTGCATTCATTGTAGTAGCACATCTCTTATCTGTCCTTCATCTGTAGTGTAGATGCCTGTTTTTTTTTTTTGTTGTTGTTTGTTTTTTCTCACTGGGTTTACAAAGTGCATTTTGTTTTATTGTAACTTTTGTAATAAACATAGTCTAGCCAAATGTGAATTGCTGTCTCTGCATGTGTATTTCATTTTCTATCAATACACACTAACTTTCTTTTTATTAAATACTCTTTGAGAGGCTCTTTTCCCAAGATTTAAAAACATTCAAAGTATTTAGGCAGTTTGAAATGGTCTGAAAAGCTTGGCTTTGCCTCAAACTCACTTTAAGTGCTTGTCAAAACATCTGACTGACTACAACAAAATAAGAGTAGCTGAAAAACAAGGGTCTGACATTCTTGGAAACCCTGTGAATGATAGATTACTGACCTTAGCATTGCCGTGATCAATACTGTAAAAAGCAATTCGAAAGAACCAAGGATTGTGTTTTAGAATCAGCCGCATTTGATAACCCCTACATCTGATAATGCAGCCCAGCATGCTTTTGTCATTCATACTGTTACCTGAATGCCGCCTCCTGCATCTGACCTGAGAGTTACTGATCTCACTTGAATTTATCTCCCAGTGTAGCCAATCACACAGACACACACATAAACAGGAACAGAAGGCAAGGCCACTGAGGGTGGACTCTTCTGTGACAATCATGTGGCAGGACCGAAGTGCGCAGTTGCCTCCCAGCAGTCCGTTGGGCTGTAACTCTTCGTCCTGTGGCGCCACGGTTCTGTCACTCAACACTTCCAATAAAAACCCTAGTTGGGTCCCCAGCACAATAACATCATCCACCATTCTCTGAGATTAGACCCTTTTCACTGGGATTTCATCAAGATAATGCATGTTTTGTGTGCGTGCCCATGACACACTAATTGCAAGCCATTAGTGAAAGCATTTGGCAAGCTTCAGAGGAAGGCGTCTTATGCATACAATCTTAGATTTCTGTAACAGTGAGGTCATCTGTCACCCCACTCTGTTCAACACAAATAGGGCTTTCTGTTATCCACAATTTCTCTTCCTGTCTTTGTTTTTTGAATGAAAGGAAGATAGATTTCTATTTTGTGATTAATGGACATCGTCTTTTTTTCTTTTTACTATGGTTCTAAAGGCAACACACTCATTCATGTTTTTTTTTTTTTTATTGCGTACACATTTAAAGTGGTATTTGAGATGCATTCAGTGAAACCATTAGCTCATACACCTAATAAACTAAACCTACAAGCACATTATCTGCTTTATACTCAGTTTGAATTTGAAAAACAAAACTTTTTGAAAAATGGCCGTTCAAAACAGTTCTCTACATTATACACTCTTTCAAAACTATGAATGCTCTTGTGTTTCATTTGGAAAACACTGCCATTTAAATGCCACACTCATTTACCGATTACCTACACCCAAATGAGCATGTGTGAAAACACTTATACCTAATTTGTTCACTTAGAAATCAATACTCAGTGTTTTGATAATGAAATTATTTTTATCCCCTTGATTTTCTGTTTATTTTGTAAAACTGAAAATGCATACAAGTCACCTTTTCCTCAACACAGAATTTCAAAGCAGCTTCTCAATAGTAACAAATTCAAATTCTGCTGTAAATCAGCTCTCTCTAACAAGCCATAAGGCCCTATTTTAACGATCTAAGCGCATGTGCGCTGATGCTAGTAAAAGACGGGGAAAATGGTCGGCACGCCAGGCGCATGGTCTAAAAGGATTGTTCCTATTCTCTTAATGAGTTATGGGTTTGTTTGTTTTTTTTTTTTTTTTTTTTTTTTTTTTGTCTTTACGTGCAATAAATCAATCAGAGTGTCACCTATTTTCGTAAAAATGCGCAAGCAGGTCCTCTATGGAACAAGCCGAATTCATTCCACCATATCTTTATGTACACAATATTAATCTTTTACATTGTAATCCTTTAATTTTTAATATTTGGCATATTTGTGTGTTGATGTGCGTCCCTGTGTGTTTAATAAGCAATGTACCCGCATTGTGGACCCGTCTATATTGCAATATTACTAACGCGCTCTTTAAATAAAAAAATAAAATAAAAATACTGCACCGTTGACTTTAGACCAGATTTCAGTTTGTCATTGGCACAGTCTGTTGCTTCAAAATAGCAAGCGCCAACACACCTCATTTTCAGACCAGCACGCCCATAGGCGCAAATGCATTTGCTATTTAAACATGGCGCAGGATGTGAAAATAATAACTGCGTCAGGCTGAAACTAGCAAAATCTCCTGCGTTGCATCTATTACTCAGCTCATTAAGTGTTGATTTAGTTTCAGTTCAATAACTGTGAAGTTCATCAATTGTCCATACATAATGTATATTTGTGCATGCTCGTGTGAGTGCTATGACTGACTCCTGCACACTCCATTGGACACTGAACATGCAATAGAACGAAGATACTAGTGTTTTGCAATTGTCATATGCGTGTATAGTTCGGTTTGTATATGGGTAATCATTTGATGGATTGTGTGTAGAGTTAAATAAGCATAAACACCAGTTTTAGAAGAGTTAAGATAGTTTTGAATGCAGTGTTTGTAGAAGAGATGTGTGATGTTTGTGTGTAGAGTTTCGAGAAAAGGAGCAATAGTTTCAGAAATTGTGTAAGAAATAAAAATATAGTTTAACACTACAAATGACTATAAATTCCCTTGTCATTTGAGGAGTAACAAAGCTTATATAATAAAATGTTAGTAATACATATGTAACGGTCACTTTTTTTTTTTCTTTTTGCCAAACAACTTTAGTTTGCTGGCATATGTGTGATTTCATGCCCAATCAAAGCTGTCCATGAATGTGCTGTTGCTGCCAAATCACAAATCATGTCGAATTTGATACAAAACTAACTAAATGAAGCAAAAAAAAAACAAAGCAATTTTAGATTTTTCTGTTTCTCAATAGGGGTTTATTATTATTATTTACAAAAAAAAGAAGAAGAATGAGCCATTAAAGACAGACCTACTGTGACTGAGTTAATCACATAATAGCATTTCATTCATGACAACTCTTTGGATAATTTATAAAACATTAATGAAAATTAAATGTACATAGGTTTGGGTTGGGCGGACAAGTATGACTTGCTTCTGCTAAATGTTCAGAGCATAAATGAAAGGAAACATGTTGCTGCTGCTAGAGAGAGGGAAACCCCCCTGAAGCAAATCTAGGCAGGTGGGTGCTGGCGAGGTGGAGGGCAAGAAAGTGAACTCTCTTAGGCCGGATTCACATAGAGCGCCTAAAAACGAGTAGAAAACGCTGGGCGCGCTCAGGGCGGTTGCGCTTCGGTTGGTCCTTGTCACGTGACCTACTGTGCGCTTGCGGCAAAGTTGAGATGTTTTAATTCGATGTGGCACGGACACGGTTGGATAAAACAGAGCGACCGCGTTGCTTGCATTATGAGAGCGCATACCGCGCAACTACATTCAGAAATAACGAACTTGAGCGCGGAAAAGACGCAATATGTGAACAGGCCCTTATTGCGTAGTGACAGTGCATTCTTTTGTATGCGTTGAGGTTATATAGGGACACAGAAATGAGTACGTGAAATCGATTGGCTGGTACCATAGCATTCCAATGAACCAATCCGAACGCGGATAGAGTTCCATGGCTGAACTATTCATAAGTGTTTGGATATATACTAGGGGTGTAGCGATACAAATATTCGTATTGAACCGTTCGGTACGAGGCTTTGGGTTCGGTTTTCGGTACGCATTTTTGCAGACGAAAATTTTGTTATTTGATTTCAAATGTGGGTTCGTCGCGTGTGGCAAGCAATGTAAGCTGGAACAAAGCTGATCTACTCGTTATTGTGTGGTCGATCGGACTGCTTATCAGTTTGGACTAATGCAGCGTGAGCCGATCTTAATCAAGCAACACGTAACACTTTACTGGTAAGGGTACATGAATTATCATGAATTCATGTATAAATTCATGCATAAATTATGCATTCATTCATGCATTAATATCTCATGAATCATCAGGAACCAACATCAAGTTCAGTGTTTTTCATTCATGACTTCATGGATGAACAACACCTTAATTAAAACATTAACTAATATGAGCACATCATCATGAATTATGATTTATTACGCATGATCATGATGTTTTCTTTGTTCACAGTTATGCCACCTTTAAGAGCACATTGTTCATCAGTGTTTCAAAAGACCTAGTCACCACTTTAGTTAAGGGGCCACACACATGATGAAGTCATTGATAGATAATGCTTAGTTAATGATGACTTCTGTATTTGATTAAAATAATTTGTGTGCTATGAGCTGTGATTGGTCTATTTTGGGGTCTGTTCAATACAGTAGTCATCATTAACTAATCATTAATCTATTAATGACTTCATCATGTGTGTGGCCCCTCAACTAAAGTGGTGACTAGGTCTTTTGAAACACTGATGAACAATGTGCTCTTAAAGGTGGCATAACTTTGAACAAAGAAAACATCATGATCATGCGTAATAAATCATAATTCATGATGATGTACTCATATTAGTTAATGTTTTAATTAAGGTGTTGTTCATTCATGAAGTCATGTTGGTTCCGGATGATTCATGAGATATTAATGCATTAATTAATGCATAATTCATGCATGAATTTATACATGCATTCATGATAATTCATGTACCCTTACCGTAAAGTGTTACCAGCGACACTGTTACTACCCAGCCAAATCCAGTAAAAAAAAAAGCATTTGAATTTGCTATTGAAGTAATAACATCGCTGCAAGATTTAGTGAGAAACATTGACATTTCTCCGTTATTAACGGATCAAACCTCACTGACGTGGAAACCATGAACAAACAGTGTGCCATGTATGAACTATCCAGTGTCCACAGATGAGCAACACTCACCATGGATTTATTTACTCACTTTTATTCTTTTCAAGTTTACGAGAACATGATCTTACGATATTTAAAATTATTGAACTTCTGGAAGCCTGTCTCAACTTCACAGTATGATTGGTCGAGTTCTACCAATAACTCACAAATATAGTTCATTTATAGCTACACTGTGTGATTTTTACCCCCATCTAGCGGTGAAAAGTTATATGACCATTGATCCAGTGAATATTAGTTTCTGTTCCTCTCTCAATTCCGATTTCGTTTTAACTCCTGACGGTGGCCAATGTAGTCCAAGATTAACATGGCTTCCAGTTCCACCTCATCCATGAGTGTTAACTCAAACGTAAACGCGAAAAGGCAAAGCTTGAATTAATGGGTATGTCCCTCTTTGGCTAATGTACTTCTCAAGATGGAGGGGCAACATGGCAATCGACATTAGAACCCCTTACCCGTGATGTATTTTCAATGGCATATTATACACTCACGAGAATACTTTATTACTTGAACAAAGTAAATATACATTAATGAGCACATACATTTTTGAAAGAACTGTGTTTTTAGCTAAGAATAAACTAAAAGGGTTACACAGTGTAGCTTTAAGTCTGAACGTTCTGCTTGCATTCCCAATCGTGTCTATGTTTTAGCACTTTTTTTTTGGTAGGCTAGTTTGAGAAACAGAGTTTGGAAACACAGCAGTGATTGCACACTCCCATTTCGCCACTGGCAGAAACAAAACATTTCTTTCATGTAAGAGTTTCACTCTTATGTCTAACTTCACTTAAACACAATCCAGTGCCCATTACTCAGTAATAAAAAGGAGTTCCTGCCCTCTTTGTCTCTAATATGTTGCAAGCGCTGAACACTAAAACGTAGTCATTAAACCAAGGGGTTATTCCTCGCAGAATGAAATGAAATTACTTCTGTAGCAAATGCAGCTCACATTGTGTATATCAGTCGTGCATTCACTCAGGATTTGATTGCTTACGTTCACTGTAATGATGACTGGGCAACAACAACAAAAAAAGACATGTTTTACTTCTATAATGAGTTTTGTAGCAATTTGTGGACCATTTTCTAGCCAAATGCATTGCATTCGAAACACCACAGTGCCTTTCAGTAGATTAAGTAATATACTTCGCATTAACCATCTTAGATTTGTGCTTAACCACACAGAGATCTCATCGATTGAATAAAGAGCACAGCACAGGTGATCACAGATGTTGGAGAGCATTCATCACCGTCAGCATGTGCGGAACGGCCGGGCTCTTCTTCCACACCGGAGGCCACAGTGTGAATTCAGGCGCTCCATTCCTGTATTAGTGATGCTGTCTGCACAAGCACATGGTTTATCACTTCAGCTGGCAATCAATTAGTTCCCAATCAATAGCCTCTCACTGGCCAACAGGCAACAAATTAGCGGCCTCTCTCCTCTCGCACTACACTTGTTTATCCCCTGGACTTGTTTTTCATCGGGAATCTAACCTGTTCCGCTGGCAGCGAAAGCTCAAAGTTTTGCCACGTGTATCCAGGTGTTTAAGTAAACAAATATTTTACGAGAAAAACATTTAAGCCTTTTTAGTACTAGACAAATGGATGTTTGTGTGTTTAAAAAGGGTCACTTAGGCGGAGGCACAAAAACAGAGTACACACTAAAAGCTGTTAATTACTGGTATTCATTTAGAAAGCAGTGATGTCCATTTCTCTCATTCGAAGTTAATGACTAGTTGCTTGTAACAGGATAAATTCTTATTCAGTGGTGGTGTTTTCACGAAAACTTGGGATATGGCATTTTTCCCCTGGCCATACAACAAAAAAATTCCATTCTAACAAAATATGTAAAAAAAAAAAAAATCACGTTTACACACTGAATCCAATACTTTTAATCCGTCATAAGAAAAATCGTTTCGGGTTAAATTTTTGACACACTGAATCCAATACTTTAAACGAATCCAATACAATCACGTTTACACACTGAATCCAATACTTTAGTCCGTCATAAGAAAAATCGTTTCTGGTTAAATTTTTGGTATTTTTTCGCATCCGTATCAAGCATTTTCAAAGCCACCGAACAAGCGGTCCGTGAATTATTATTATTTTTTCACAGAAATTGGTGGTCTTAATATCTGGCTCCATGTTCGCTAGCAAAGCAACAATTTGAGCCGCTCACATTCTAAAATAATCTTTGAATCGCTCTGGATAATCCCGCAGCTCCTTGATATGGAGGTGGAACTCTCCTCTACATGCAATCTCAGGATTGGATGGACCAAATTGTCTCTTTTTTTCCTCTTTTAAGAAGAGAGAGAGACAACTAAATCAACCACCCTGGTTGAAGACTTTTTTGTATTGTTTTGCGTATTTTTTCGGAACGGATTAATTGATACACATTGGACTCAGTGTGCAAGGTTTCTGTGCATGACACAGTTTTAGGATTACGAATAAGAACGCATACAAGCCTAAAACAGCCTACATTTTTCTCACCTGTGAGAAAAGGTTATCCCATTTCTTCAGGAATATAAATCTTGGTGGTTTCAAAAACAGAAGCTGTATACTGTTGTGGCATCGGTTAATTCTTACTGTGAGTGACGACATGGTAAATGATACTTTCACAACACTTTTTTACAACACTTTCACAGACCCAATGGCCACCAAATTGCTTTACATTTTGCCTCATATTCACCCATCCATACACTCCTTCATACACCGACGGTGGTGTCAGCCATACAAGGCGACATCCAGCTCGTCAGAAACATCTGGGGTTAGGTGTCTTGCTCATGGACAGGTGGGTGTTAGGTTAGGTGTCTTGCTCATGTCTTTCTCAGGTGGAACTGAGGATTGAACCACCAACCTTCTGGTTTGTAGACAACGTACATGAACCAGTGACCGTTCCAAGACCCCATATTTGGAGAGTTTGAATGTACTTTCTACATACTACATATACACAGTAGTACTTGTCTTTAGTCCAAACCCACCAGCCAGACATTGTCATGAGAGGTTTTTAAAATGGTTTAATAAGTTAACAGCATTACAAATAAAAACAGGTCTTTTTGTCGCAGTTCAGTTTTTATATTAAGTGGGCAGGCTCAGCCAAACAGATTAATAAAAGCAATTTAAATTTCTTATTTTAATAATAATAATGAATTAAGTTTGGCCATACAGCCCACCGAACACTTTATATGATATGACAAGCGCTGAGCGCGTCCATCTCTAGCTCAGCGCCAGTGAACACACAGTTTGAATCTGGCAGTGATGTTCACATGAACACCATGTCTTGGAAAGACAAAGAATAGGACCCGTTCACAGATTGCCTCTTTTGCGCGCTGAAGTTTGTCATTTCAAATGTATGCGCTCATAATGGTAGCAACGTTGTCGCGACAGACGTGGTCAGATGTGGCATCGTTAAACGCGTGCATTTCGACAGCCAAGGGACGCTGCGATTTGCCATAAAAGCTTGCGTTCTTAACGTGTTTTATGCCTCAGAAGTGTTTTTGTAACAAGAAAAGAAAAACAACTCTCTGTTTGACGTTCACTGTTTTTTATTTCAGCACCTCGGACAGTCGAGAACACATCTCGCAAATTTTCCAGTTGTATTTCCGGTAACACTTTAAAATAAGTTTTCATACATTAATTATTCCCAAAAAATATGCATAAACCACAAGTTTCTGACAGCGTGTTTTCCATGACTGCAAAGTGCACGTTAAGAACACGCGGTTTTATGGCAAAACGCACGTCCCGCATGCTTTTGACTGGTCAGTGTGCAATCAGACGCCTGGCTAGCGTTTATGAATAGCCTACCATATGCATGTGATGCAGGCTGCAGCGCGCGCTCGATTGTCTAGGCGCGCGCGCATATATGCGCGGCGAGATGAAAACATCTCAAACTTTTCAGAGAGAGCCGCAAGCGCACTGCAGGTCATGTGACAAAAAACAACTGATCAGGTCCGGCCTTTCCGTAACAACTTCGAAAACTCGACAGAACAGCTGATCATAGCTGTAGGCTACTGTTCAGTTTTTATTTATCATCTCAATAAATATAGCCTATCTAGTAGTAAAGGCAAGCTAATACAAAATCTAGAAACCCTCGATTCTGGCCCACCCCGACATAATCCAGGCCCACCCATCTGTCACGTTCTGCATCCGCCACTGTAAGTGGGTAGTGGCAAGGTCGGAGCTGTGCATAGTTAGTGACAAGCTCATTTAAATTAAAAAAATGTCACCAACTCTTTTCTCCACAGACATGAACATTAACTGACTTTAGTATGTTGACAGCTAATCCAAAAAGACATGTGATTAGGTTATGCAATTCCAATGCATTCTCATCCTTTATCGTCATATAGAACGCTATATGACAAAACGGCGCTATACTATGCACATGGCATCCGTTCGATCGTTAATATAACACGCGCTGTGATTGTTAGGTTTAGGTGTGGGGTAGGGTAGGGTAGTCTCATATTACGCTAAAGGATTTATTGGATTTATTACGCCTTGGGTTCGCGTGTTATATTAACGATAAAGGGTGCCGTGTGCGTAGTATAGCGCCTTTTTGCATATAGCGAGATAGAGAAGTCACCGTTAAGATCGTACAGCAGAGCCCATCATGAGAAACCTCCCATATTCCTATGAATTATCCCTTAGAACCTTCCAATGTTCAGATCTGTCTCTTCTAAAAACTATTTGGATTATCTTTAAATGAGCTTTATCATGAGCTGTGTTTTCCCCTGTTTTGTCTGAATGCCAGGGTATGGCAACTGTCATACTTGAACACCACCCCTGGTCTTATTTATTTTGCAATTGCCACTGCAGATACTTTCAGACAATCTCAGTATTACTGTTTCAATTTAAATTGGATGCATTAGGCAAGAAAGTTGCTCATCCATTTGTCTGTCCTCTCATGTTAAAAAGCTCCAGTGCGCCACCATCTGTGCAGCGACTGCAAACCTCTCACATTATCCACTGTGACACCCATCTTGTTGTTTTTGTTAAATAATCTGTCTTATTCATCTATTTTGTCTCTTCTTTTTATAAATGTATCAGCAGTTCCAATTCCACTTCTCTGCAAATGTAATTTCCAAAGGTCACCTTCTCTGAGAATAAATTATCTCCACAATGCAAGGTCATTCTCTGTCTTTCAGAATGAGATAACAGTTTTGTTCACATATTTGCCCCCCCCCCTCTCTCTCTCTCTTCTTTTCAAGCAGCATGCTCTCTGTTCACTGTCATTTTATCTTCGTACTGTGAGAAATTTCAATTTGATGGCATGATTTGTCAAATACAAATATTTATTTTGCAGCTGTGCAATTATAGCTCTTACTGTATGTAGTGATTTTGCCATTCATTGTTTCAGAAAAAAACAATGAATTAGCACACAGCCTCTAACTAAAAGGTGAATAGTGGGAAACATTTAGGATAGTGTCTAGCCATTCTAGGTTTTATGGACAATTTTAATGAAATGTATAAAATAAACTCTCATAAAATACTCATGTTATTTTAATTTATCCAAAAATTATGTCCAGCAGTGTACATACTGTACATCTGGAGAATTCTATATAAACAGTTTAGGTGAAGATATGTACGTTTTTTAACTCTGTAAAAATAAAATAAATTATAAACTGATAATAATAATATAATAATCAGTTGTATCATTTAATTTTTACAAAGTTGTAAGCTTAAAATGAAGGAACACATGGTAAGAACAACTGTCTTTAAATTGAAATATTAGGACAAAAGCCTGTGGTTGAAGAAACTCGGTCTATGTCTCTGATCTTTCCCAAATATTTTGTGCACAGGTCCAATCTTTCTTGTTGCTACCTCTGATCATGTGTGGGTGGCATGTAAGGATGTGGACGTTCTCAGTCATGGGATCAAAGTGATCACAATGGCATGGTAAAAGCCTGTTCATTTGCTAATGGACTTTAGGCAGTGCTGTTTGTTTCACATCAGCTGAGTGGACGAGCAGCTTCATTTGCTGTGGCTGTCTGCCAGTGCATCTCTTTCTCTCCTCACTTACCCACAGGTCTATTCAAGCTCAAATATATAAACAATGATTTTGCCATCTCGTTATCATTGCAGACAGAGAAATTAAATATTGATTCTCCTCACGGGGAAAAGGAATTGCAGGGCAGAAATTACCTATTCTACCTCTTTCTCGCCGCTCCCAAGCTGTTTCTGCTGTCACATTTTACCTCAGGAATTTGTGGCTAATTTTGACTTTAATGGCTTTTGCTGCCTATGAAGATGGAGTCCACTTTTTTCCAGAATGAATCACTGAATGTTACAGTAATACATGCACAGCGCAAAAATAGACACACAAGGGAGAATAATGTGTTATATACTTACTAGGGCAGGTTATTGTGCAAATCATTTTGCCACATAATTGATATTAAAGCAGCAGTCTGTAGCTTTTTTGGGGTTAAAAATTATACAAAATACATATTTGAGAAAATGCATAACCAGACAGTGTTCAAAACTGTCTTCAAAACGGTAAGCTTTTCAGTGGTACTGGTGGATTTTCGTGGGAGATTCGAGCATGTCTTTGCTTCATTACGTCACATCTGTACACATAAATAAGAGTATCGGCTAGTAGGCTGTATTGAGTCATTACGTCACATCTGTACACATAAAGAAGGAGTCTCGGCTAGTAGGCTATATTGAGTCATTACGTCACATCTGTACACATAAAGAAGGGTCTCGGCTAGTAGGCTATATTGAGTCATTACGTCACATCTGTACACATAAAGAAGAGTCTCGGCTAGTAGGCTATATTGAGTCATTACGTCACATCTGTACACATAAAGAAGGAGTCTCGGCTAGTAGGCTATATTGAGTCATTACGTCACATCTGTACACATAAAGAAGGGTCTCGGCTAGTAGGCTATATTGAGTCATTACGTCACATCTGTACACATAAGAGAGTCTCGGCTAGTAGTATATATTGAGTCATTACGTCACATATGTACAAATAAAGAAGGAGTCTCGGCTAGTAGGCTATATTGAGTCATTACGTCACATCTCTACACATAAAGAAGAGTCTCGGCTAGTAGGACTATATTGAGTCATTACGTCACATATGTACACATAAAGAAGAGTCTCGGCTAGTAGGCTATATTGAGTCATTACGTCACATCTGTACACATAAAGAAGAGTTTTGGCTAGTAGGCTATATTGAGTCATTACGTCACATCTGTACACATAAAGAAGAGTCTCGGCTAGTAGGATATATTGAGTCATTACGTCACATCTGTACAAATAAAGAAGAGTCTCGGCTAGTAGGCTATATTGAGTCATTACGTCACATCTGTACACATAAAGAAGGATTCTCGGCTAGTAGGATATATTGAGTCATTACGTCACATTTGTACACATAAAGAAGGAGTCTCGGCTAGTAGGATATATTGAGTCATTACGTCACATCTGTACACATAAAGAAGAGTCTCGGCTAGTAGGCTATATTGAGTCATTACGTCACATCTGTACATATAAAGAAGAGTCTCGGCAAGTAGGCTATGTTGAGTCATAACGTCACATCTGTACACATAAAGAAGAGTCTCGGCTAGTAGGCTATATTGAGTCATTATGTCACATCTGTACACATAAAGAAGAGTCTCGGCTAGTAGGCTATATTGAGTCATTACGTCACATCTGTACACATAAAGAAGAGTCTCGGCTAGTAGGCTATATTGAGTCATTATGTCACATCTGTACACATAAAGAAGAGTCTCGGCTAGTAGGCTATATTGAGTCATTATGTCACATCTGTACACATAAAGAAGAGTCTCGGCTAGTAGGCTATATTGAGTCATTACGTCACATCTGTACACATAAGAAGAGTCTCGGCTAGTAGGCTATATTGAGTCATTACATCACATCTGTACACATAAAGAAGAATCTTGGCTAGTAGACTATATTGAGTCATTACGTCACATCTGTACACATAAAGAAGAGTCTCGGCTATAGGCTATATTGAGTCATTACGTCACATCTGTACACATAAAGAAGAGTCTTGGCTAGTAGGCTATATTGAGTCATTACGTCACATCTGTACACATAAAGAAGAGTCTCGGCTAGTAGGCTATATTGAGTCATTACGTCACATCTGTACACATAAAGAAGAGTCTCGGCTAGTAGGCTATATTGAGTCATTACGTCACATCTGTACACATAAAGAAGAGTCTCGGCTAGTAGGCTATATTGAGTCATTACGTCACATCTGTACACATAAAGAAGAGTCTCGGCTGTAGGCTATATTGAGTCATTACAGTCACATCTGTACACATAAAGAAGAGTCTCGGCTAGTAGGCTATATTCGAGTTAAAACATCACATCTGTACACATAAAGAAAGAGTCTCGGCTAGTAGGCTATATTGAGTCATTACGTCACATCTGTCCACATAGAGAAGAGTCTCGGCTCGTAGGCTATATTGAGTCATTACGTCACATCTGTACACATAAAGAAGAGTCTCGGCTAGTAGGCTATATTGAGTCATTACGTCACATCTGTAAACATAAAGAAGAGTCTCGGCTAGTAGACTATATTGAGTCATTACGTCACATCTGTACACATAAAGAAGAGTCTCGGCTAGTAGGCTATATTGAGTCATTACGTCAAATCTGTCCACATAGAGAAGAGTCTCGGCTAGTAGGCTATATTGAGTCATTACGTCACATCTGTACACATAAAGAAGAGTCTCGGCTAGTAGGCTATATTGAGTCATTACGTCACATCTGTAAACATAAAGAAGAGTCTCGGCTAGTAGACTATATTGAGTCATTACGTCACATCTGTACACATAAAGAAGAGTCTCGGCTAGTAGGCTATATTGAGTCATTACGTCACATCTGTACACATAAAGAAGAGTCTCGGCTAGTAGGCTATATTGAGTCATTACGTCACATCTGTCCACATAAAGAAGAATCTCGGCTAGTAGAATATATTGAGTCATTACGTCACATCTGTACACATAAAGAAGAGTTTGGGCTAGTAGGCTATATTGAGTCATTACGTCACATCTGTACACAAAGAAGAGTCTCTGCTAGTGAATAAGCATGATGCACATTATTTTATTTTATTTATTTTTATTTTATTTTGTTTGTGTCTAAGTACAGTCTATTTTTTTGTAATAATATAACACACATAATTAAATATAATTATAGAGTTAAACTGTCAAACAAATCTATTCTGGATCCAATTATTGTTTGTCTGTGTGTTAAATAAGTTGTGTTGTGAATCATGTAACAAAATAGTTTTGTTGTTCCTCAGCTGTAGACACTGTAAGTCCAGCAGCTGCTGTTTTATGTTTTTCAGAGCCTGTCTGATATGAATTACTCTGATATGAATTACTCTGATGACTGTTTTTGGTCACAGTTGATTGTAACACTGCAGTCTGTATTTTCCCTTGCATTATGCTTTCAAACTATGTTTGTATAGATTTACATTGATTTTGGCCCTGTCAGTCATTACTTGCACTTGTTTGAGATTTACGGATCTGCGTGCATTTCTCTGAATGTTGACAAACAATAATATATATATATGTATATATATATATATATATATATATATATATATATATATATATATATATATATATATATTGTACCTCATGTCAGTTGCTGTACAACAGAACAGAATCTGTTCATTTAGCAGTAGTTTCACGATCAATACAGTTAAATCTGTAGGTCATTAAATAGCCAAGGGCCAGTTTCAACCAAAACAGATTAATCCTAAAGCATCACTCAATGAGAAATCAATATCAGTTTAGGATTTAGGCAGGGCTTTAGTGATGCACAATTATATGCAACTACAAATTAGATTTAAAAGCACATTATTATTGTTGTGTAACAAGAACAAACCTAAAGGACGAATGCTGAGCTATTAATTGACTACCATATTTAGAATACCGTAATACTCATGTTTTGTGCACATTACATATTTAAAAAATAAGTAAACACATTCAAATCACATGCCAGTGAAAAACACGTTTTAGTTCCATTCATTTTCCATCACAATATATCTCTTATAGTGATACTTTTTTAATTAAAGCTCCTCACTTAAATGCATTCCTCACATATCACCATAACATACTTCATTGCTGTATTTATCTCTGTATAAATCATTGTAGAAGGTCTACTGGAGTCATTCTAAGCAACATGATCGCTGTATATCCTCACAGTGTCACATAGTTATCATGCATGTGTGTTTATCTTTCAGAGACATTCGATGAGTTGCAGTAGAGGAGGTGGTTGTGCTGGTCAGAACGTCAGCTCACTGCAGACACCTGGAGATGCCAGCTTTTTCTCCAACCAGCTTGCTGTCCCCACAGTGGAGTTCACATACTCAGAGTTCCCTAAAACAGAGGTACATGTATACACATGCAAATGCATACACATCCAATCATTAATTAAATTCACTGTACGTTCAGATGACGTTAACAATGAGCAACCATTCCCTACACCAGTGTCCACAAATAGGGAAAATGTTTTCAAAAGGCTGTGTAAGGCCGTCTAAATCGTTCCAATGGCGGTACTCGATTAGAGGTGAAGGTCTCACACGTGTTTTGTCTCTTTTCATGGCAAAGGGATTTGTCATTAAATGCAATACATTTTATCTTATATATTAACTCGTCTTTTCATCTACTCCATAAATGAAAAGGTTTTTCAATGATATCTGTGCATCATTAAATCCACTTGAATGTCTGTTAGATTAATCAAATTTAACAAGTTATTATGTCAGGTAAATGTATTATTACAATTTCATAATCAATTGAAAGATAATCAATACAAACCATCAAATGTTCTAGAACAAAGAGGAAAATCCTTTACCTGACATTATGAAATACATGAATGCTGAGTCTCTGCGACACAGCATTCACGGGCTGATCTCAGATACAAAAAAAAAGCCCTGAGCTCTCCACTGCATTTCTTTATATAGCCAGACCTCATTTGATATGTAAAATATGAGTTTACAGTGGAAATTTACTGTGTTCACTCCCCCAGACTTACTGGGGGTAGAAGTTGACCATTTGCAAGGAACAGTGGAAATTAGCATGAATTTAAAGGGGTCATGAACTGGCTTTTTAAATGTTTTTATTTTGAGGTCAACTTATGACGTTCGCTTGGTTTTTACATTCAAAAACATAAAAATGAACAAGTTATGGGTTATTTTCTTCCCTAGTTTTCAGCCTACTTGAAAAATGCTCAGATTTTATGGGCGTATTGCATTGAAGACTAGGAAGTAAACGCCCACTGCTGTGAGTGGATAACAGTTTTGCATAATATAATGAGCTTCAACTCTGTCGTCGGTTTCGGTCGGTGCACGTGGGGGAATTTGTTTTGAAAACCACTGTTGTAAAATAGCAACCGGAATGATTCGCCCATACATGTTTGACCCAGAGTCCGATCCCGAATCGCAGGACAATGAACCAACAGCACCTTGAATACAACGGATACTTGTAGACGCATACACATAATTATTAGATATCAAACGATCTGTAACAATGCAATGCTAGCTGAGTAGATTATTATTTCTAAAATAAAAATATTACTCACATAAGTGTGTTGCACCACTCCTGTTGGATCCAATATAGAAGGTACAGCGCCTTTTTTAATCTTAATCGAACAGCCTCGAACTGTGTCTTCAAAACAGTCCTCGGTGAAATGAAGCGAACATACGGATAATGTTTTACACTCATCAGCTGGAGTGTCAATAAAAACAAATTTTAACCAGGCATTCCTAATATTGGAATCCAGAGGAAGCTTATGCAGCGACTGTCTTCTTCCACAGCCAGGCACGGCACAACATTTTGTCAACGGAATGTTTATTGCTGGTAGCTCGCTCCGGTTTGTCATCACGAGGTATGCTTTTGTTTACCTATGCGTGAATGCGCGAATCAGTGGGCGGGGCTAAACCGGCCGTGTTGAAGTAGGCGTTGATGAGTGGGTGGGGTTTTAGAGTCATTGACGTCATACTTCCACACTTTCAAAAACGAGACGTTTGTTGAGGCTGGTGTCAATAAAAGCGTTTATTGGACTAACAAGGTCGTTTTTCAGTTCTGAAACTTACAGGATATTCTTATAATATGATGACCTCTTAGATGTCAAAAGCTCAAGGAAAATTTGATTTCTCAGTTCATCACCCCTTTAAACTTTTTGGAAGTAGGACCATGCCTAGAGACCACATTCCTTTGTGTGCCAGTTATTCCTAAACTCTAAAAACCTTATTACCTTTTGTTTTACTTATTTGGAAATAGAACACTTGTACCAGTCGCACGTGTAGACATTTCAAACAATACTAAACACATGTATAAAACTTTGACAGTTGTTCAAATTTAAACCATATACATTCTTGTGTGAGTTTGGGTGATCTCTGCAAGAGTGGGGGATGTGGGGGATGCGCGGAAGGTGTGTGTGTGTGAGAGAGGTGTTCAAATGTTAATTTGCAAGCAAGGTCCTTCGTCTCATAAGCCTCTTTTCCACCAAAGCATTTTGAGAGCCGGTGCCTGCACGCGAGCCAGTTCTTTGTGTTTTGACAGCCAAAGAACCGGTTCTCGGCCAGGAGAACTGGTTCCAAAGCGGCACCAACTCTTTGCTGGACTAGAACCGTTCTTTTGCCACGTCATGCTTATGTCGGGGGCTGGGGTGGGTTTAGATGTGTTCTAAACATCTTTCTGACCATCGCAAAGCCAGGAGAAACATTTGCCGAAACACGATGGAGTCCACCTTTGTAATTGTTATGCTTGAAGTTGGCACAAGCGTTTTAATTTTTTTATTTGAAACATAAGCAAAGAAGAAAACAGTCAAGATATAGAACAAATAAATGGAAAAAAAAAGACACAAGACGGGTACATAACTTATCAGAAAAGATTACATATCAAACGAAAAGATTAAAAGACTTACGTATTTCAATAGTTTTTTTTTAAGTTTTCTTGGTACACGAGTTAATCCCAAAGCAATGTACTTGCAAGTGTTTCTAGCGACGTACACAGTGACGTGACGACGCTCGTTCCCTGGGCGCTCTAGTCAGTGCAAAAACAAACAGGTTCTGAACGGGTTCACAAGTTGAACCAACTTTGAACAAGCACCAGTTCCGAACCAGTTCTTTTTGGGTGGAAAAGGGGTAATAGACCTGTGTTGAGGTTGATCTGTTCTTCCAGTCTTACAGCTGACAAATAATAGCCTAATGGACACTATATGTTTCAAATGTGCAATTTCCAATATACAAGCACTAGCCTCAGACACCAAGAGGCCATGTCTTTATATTTTATGTCTTGATATTTTATCATATGATGTGATTCATATCATATATTGAAATATGATGCTTTCATGATAAATATAGAATGGCAGTTACCTCAGACATTAAACTTAACAAATTATAAGTTGAACATTTGAATCTAGCCATGTCTTTAAATGGAAAAGTCAGCCAGTTATTTATTATCACATCAAACATTGTGGCTTTTGCCCTGAGGGCGTGTATCCACCAAAGCGATTTTAGCCAGCTGGAAACGCTAGACGTTCTGCTGAAGATGCCATGCTTTGGGCGCTTGAGAGCGTTTTGGCAGCACAACGTTTTTTTTTCATTGAGACGTTTCATTGCTATGATACAGAATATCCGCAGCACAGTTGATTTCTCAGATAATTTGTTTCATAGTAAAAAATAATTTTCCTCCATTTTGTGTGGTTAGCTCAGCTGGTTGATGTCGTTGTACAGAAAGAATGTTGTGAATGTTGGTCAGTGTGGTTTAGTCCCACCCCTCCTCCACTGTGATTGGATGGCTGGGTAAAAAGTGACAGTGATGAGCGCTGCATTTTATCCAAAGTTGAACATTTTTTAACTCTCGTCAAACAGTAAAAAACGCTGTAAACAGTTTGGGGAAATTAATCAAATGGGCATTTGCCACTGTGTGCTTTTTGCTACATTTACCCTCTAAAAAAAAAAAAAAAAAACATCAGTGTTGAAACCCTATTGTTTTGTTTGTATGTTCCATAGACTGTAAAAAAAATATGGACAAAGCGTCTGTGACATCACCCATAGACTTTCTGAAGAACGGGTTTGAGGCTGTTTATGGGGGGTACGGGCAGCGCCATACTGGAAAATCTTGGGAAATACAAAATACAAATGTTCTGAAAGGATACAGAGGTGGTATGATGTGTTGCGTCAGATCATGGCCGAGACGTCAAATTCCACTCGTCGCAGCCCGTTATCAGCTGTCAATCAAAGTTAACCGCCCTTATTTGTCTTACATTTTCTATCTAAGTATGATCTAAACTAAGGAGTTATTAACTCCCCTCACAGTTAACAGGCACGCGGAACATATTGAAGATTACAATAAAAGTCCATGGGACCAAACTTTAAAAACATGAATTTATGCTGTGAAAACTGTCATTTTAACATGGAGTATATGGGCATTTGCTCCCTTTTGGGACCTCCCTCTAGCGGATTTTCAATGTATTTTAGTTTTTCACACTTCTAGGTAGGCTTCATTTTTCAGATTAGAATGTTGCCGCTTGGTATGTTCACAGTGGTGCAATTATTGCTTTTGACTTGAGAGATCCAGTCCAATTGGATCACTTTAAAATTCAAACAGGTTTCACTCAGGCATCTATCCGGAGTTAGCAAGCATTCCCAGAGACCTGAGAGTCCTGACCCTAATGCTTTCTTACACTTCAGTGTGGATTCTCTGGTTTAGCACAGGCTGTCACATTGTTCCCCTGCACCCTCTTTGCCTCATTATGATACGTGAGGAGTCACGTTTCCTGTCACATAAAATTACCCTCCATGTTCCTCTGTCACACAGAACCACGGTTTAACCCCAGGACTCATTTACAAGCAGCTTCATCTGCCACAGCCCTGATGTCTTATCCATTATGTCTTTTCAGATGTCACATGCGAGTGTATCCCAGGAGAAAGCTCACTCCTCCTTTAAAATAAACACTCAGGAAGCTTGTCTACTAAATTGCATTATGTCTCCTCATTTTTTCATTGTGCTTCATCTTAAATGTGTTTTATGATGCATTTTTGTACTTCCTCACCACAATGGAGATGTAAGAGTTAAACATTTCACACACTAAGTGACTCTTTTCCTTTCTCTGTACAGTACATCTTTCAGCCTCTGTCTCACGCTGTGGTGGTTGACACTTTCTGCATGCTGACTTGTACATCTGTCTCATCCGGGCACACATGCCTGGCTAAGCATTTGCAGTGCAATGCTGGTGTGCCTTAAACTGTGAATGTAACCTTTTCCTGGCATTCAAGCCATCAGGCTGCATTAGCACTGGGGGTGGCTGGGGTGTTTTGGAACAACACGGTCTGTGCTGTGACATCCAGTTCCCCACATCCCTGCTTCTTTTCTGTGCCGCGTGGCCTCCGCCCCAGGAGCCGCCGCTCTCCCAGCTAGCAAAATCAAACTGACGTGTGGGCCTTAATATGCTAACAGTACTTACAGTCCCTGTGAAAAGAAAAAAAAAATACTCTGTAATGTCAGTTAACTTAAATGTAAGTGAAACCAGGGTCAGTATAGTACAAAACACATTTTGTACTATAATGATACATTTACAATTTTAAAAACATACAATGAAACATGCAATTTTGTTAAAGTTTAACAAAATTATTAAACTTTAAAATGAAAACAGAAAATACAAAAATCTAATTCAAAATATTTTATGAAACTTATAATAGAATCTCAATTTTTCTAAAATGACAGAGTTAAGCATATCTACAGGTGAATTGAATTTACAATAAGAAAATTAAAATAACATATTTCAAAAGTATTTACCCTCCTTAAACTTAAAATTGTCATATATATGACCGCTTTCACGCCACTCGGCCCTTCAGAACTGCCTTAATTCCACATGGCATTGATGCAACAAGGTGCTGAAAGCATTCTTTAGAAATGTTGTCCCATATTGTTAGGATAGCATCTTGCAGTTGATGGAGATTTGTGGGATGCACATCAAGGGCACGAAGCTCCCGTTCTACCACATCCCAAAGATGCTCTATTGGGTTGAGATCTGGTGACTGTGGGGGCCATTTTAGTACAGTGAACTCATTGTCATGTTCAAGAAACCAATTTGAAATGATTGGAGCTTTGTGACATGGTGCATTATCGTCACTAATCGGCACTAAGGGGCTTAAAGTGTGCCAAGAAAACATCCACCACACCATTACACCACCACCACCAGCCTGCACAGTGGTAACAAGGCATGATGGATCCATGTTCTCATGTCCAGGCGTCCAAGTGTCGCCTGGTCTTCAGTTCCATTTCCTCCTCCCTGGTGGAGGACTGCTCCACCTGTTCCACCTTGGGGATCTCCAGTTCCATCTGCTCCGCACTGGTGGTCTCCTGCACCGTCTGCCTTGCCCTGGTGAACTCTTCTTTCACTCGTCCAGACTCTCACCCTCATTCTATGGCAATGTTTGGGCACAATGTCACAATCTGTTTCATTTTCACTGACTTTTAGTTTGTTTTCAACATTTCCTGTTTCCCTTGCGTGTAAGCTTGTTGCAATGGTTATTCATTTTATCATTGATTATCACACACCTGTTTCTCATTTATTTCATTAGCTCATGTGTATTAAACGTTCATTTATGCCATGTTGTAATTGGCGCAATTATGTGATTTTTAAACTTGTAAAAAGTGCTCGCATCCTCGTAGAGCTCATAATTACAGCTTGTAAGATGGGAGTTGTTTGAGATCTCCTATTTGTATCACCCTGCATATTCATGTAGGCATTGTGGTGCCATAGAAACGCACAATTCCCAGCCTGAGGACATGAACAGCTCAGAATATAATGTCACGTGTTTTCATCTTGAGACTACGGTAATTATGCCATGGTGTGAATGCAGCATAATGCCCTCAGTTTCAGTTCCTTAATTGTTTGGTGTTGTCTGTGCATAGCACACTGTTACGTTGCCTTCTCATTTGCATTACTCTCTTTTGTTTTGTTAAATAAAGACTACACTTATAAATAGATCCACTTCACCTCACCTCATCTTCATCCTTAGACAATCAGACAAGAGCGAATTATAGTCCTTTAGACAAACCTGATATGAATGAAGGAAAATAGAGATAAGACATTCTCCAGTGTCTGGAATGTTTTCACCCTCTGTTGATTTAATCACAACCATTATGTTTTCATTTATACAGTACATGTGAATATGGTATGTGTGTAGTGTGTTAAAGGTGGAATACCTAAGATTTTTGCATTAAAACATCCCAAAATCACAAGGCCAGTGTTATATATTTAGTTAAGATGATAACTTACAATATTCCAAATGTTTCAAGCAATGTTTAAATCGCGAGAAAATTTCGATTTTAACCAAGGAAACGGGGCGTGTGAGCAGGGGTGAGCTGGGAGTCGCCAGTCAATCGCGTCATATCCGCGTTACCTCGGTTTCCGCTCGTACTATGTGTAGTCCTGGATAAATGCGGAAGTTGTAGTTGTGCGTTCGCGTCTATCAAGCAACAAACGTCAGCTTGTTTCGCGCATTTGTAATGGAATGGTGCACATTCTGGTGCATTATTCTTTTCAATTACTCTCGGAATGTGAACTGTTGGCTGTAAAGGGGGTCGCATATCGGACGAGAAGAGCCGCGCCACGTCTAGGACAAAGTCCAGTATCGCACACCGGACACGCTCTTTCTCATCAGTATATGGCCAGCAATATTGTTATGTTTAATGACATGAAAGGAAGATAATGTCTGTTCTATGTTATGATTGTATTGTACAATTAAATACAATCGTTGCTGAGTCTGCAGTCTGAAAATTTTACCTCAGAACATCAGTTAACTGAATGAATTGACAATCTCACCTGAAAAATCTAATAACATCAGCAATTGTCATTCAAGCAGCTGATTTCTGTAAATGAATGCAAAACTAAATGCATATTGCAGCATAGGGCGAAGTCAGGATCCATTAGCAACGATTTGACTTCCCTCTCCACCATAGCTTCGTGCAGTGACTCGTACAGTAACATCTGTGATAACTAATTTACTTTTAAACCTGACTTTTCTTGCAGCTATTTCAGTTTAATGAAAAACAAGCATGTCATTAAACGCAACATTTATAGAAATCGAACTTTACCTCATCCATGACAACTAATTTTCAATTCCCGTCTGACCGATTTATCCACGGTGGAGTTGAAAACAACAGTTCCCATCATTCTGCGTTCCTCCACGTCATCATCAAGCAAAGCCATTGTTGTTGTTTGGAATGTAGCGCCCTCTAGCGACATGCCAATCTTAGGTATTGCAGTTTTAATATATATTCAATATAATAAAATATAATTTCCATAATACTTAATTTAATAATAAAGATCCTTGAAAACATGAAAACTTAATCAGGACGTGAGTAGTTTTTTATAGACGATATTATGATTGAACATCCGTTGAATCCACACCAAGCAGAGGAAGAGAACTAAACTAGACCAATACAGATTATAGCGGAAATGACCATCTTCATAACTCAAACGTTTTTACAAATCTCTTTGATTAATTTTCTCTGGTCTTGGGCACTAAAGATGCTAGTCTAATGCAGAGTGACAGATCCGGGAGTCTATCTCCACACATGCTAAAGCAACTCCCTCACCAGATGGTCTTCATGTCTTGTTTTTGTCTCCATCCCTGCGGCTGAGGGTTAAAACTGATCGCTAACTCAGAAATCTGCCTGACCATGCAAAAATCTGTCACCAGTTATTTACTGGGAGCCTTCCCCACCCAGAGTTACCATCCGGCTCTTGTCCTAGAAAGTCAGAGGTTTGTTGGCTGTGAACAGGCAGCATGTTCAAGTTTTTTGGCCCGAGGTGGTGTATTAGTGTCTGCACAACTAATCTAATTAGCAGTGTGAAACAGCGGCAGCTGGATGTGGTAGATCCGTAGGGTCTCTACGCTCCGAAATCATATGGCAGTTCCCTTTGCTAGCTAACTCTGCTCACAACTGACAGCTACGCTAGGCTTGCCTTAGCCTACACAAGCCTACCATCTGGTTTCTGCCATTGGCGGTGACTGTCTGGAACAAAAAATATTGGGCGTAACATGCACATGCTTATAGTAAGGCCTCATCAACATGATATCTATATGTACCAGTTGTGTCTAGGCTCTAAGATCAAGTCACATGTAATGAACAATTTATTATTTGCTTTTAAAGGCCTAAAAATAGTTGTGTGGGGGTTGATCACAAGTTTAGGAGACAATAATTAACAATTGATTGTAGACAATACAACATTATAATATACAGCAGGGCTCCAGACTAACTTTTTTTACTAGGAGCGCTGTTGCCCCTAACTGAAAATTTTAGGAGCACAAGCAGAAAATTTAGGGGCACACCTTAAATCAGCTTGCAATGCAATTATTCAAATTTCCCCCAAAACAACTGTAATACTGAAAAAATTATTTAATAATAAATAGACTTAATATTATGATATGCTGTTTTATTTTAAGTACACAGGGCTCCAGACTCAAATTTGAAAGCAGCACCACCTCAAAGGATTTTTTTTAAATAAATGTTTAAATAAGAGTTTTCCAACAGCTTAATTTTGTTTTTGTTTTAGGACAATCTTTGAAGGATGAACAAAAAATGTGTTAGTCATCACATAAAAAATACAATATATAACATTTATATATGATATTTTAGTTTTGAAGTGCTGGGAAAAGATGTGTAGTAGGCTACTTGTAAGCGTTTGACTATTTCTTCCACTTTATCATATTTATGGTTAGAGTTAAGTTACTACATTAGCCTAAATCCATGGTGAATGTTGCTGATCTGTGGACTGAAAGCCTTCTATAAGTGTTTCCCCTGTTTTCCACGTAAGCACTGTTTGATCTGATATCTATGGGTTATAACAGAAACTCTGCGCCGAATCAGAATGTTTCTCACTGGATCTTGTAGTGATGATGTTATTAATTCTGAGGCTAATTCAATGGATTTCTTCTCTGGATCTCCTAGGCTAACAGTGTCGCGTGAGTGAGATCGGCCCGCGACTGGCAAGTTCGGGGAATCGGGGCTTTGTTTTACTGTCAGTGGTTCGGGTTCGCTGCAGCTGCTCGACGGTCCTAATCATTGACGAGTAGCAGCTAGCGTATTTTCGTTCCACTTTCATTTTGTTTGCATTCGCTGCTAGGTAACGAGTCGAGGTCGCTAATCAGACTCACATAGCAGGATGTGATATTTGTCTCCATCTCCTTCCCACAGACGTTTATGCGCGCTATTCTTGTCACAGATTCATTGACGCGCCCCTTCCACCATGCGTTTAACGTGTGGCAAATTTACTGGTCGCACATGTGCGACTGGATCTAAAATTCAGTCGCACGCTCTCAAATTTTGGTTGCAAAATGTGACCATTTGGTCGCAGTCTGGAGCCCTGTACAGTATGAAAAAATATATTTAATATTTGCTAAAGATTACATATACAGTGTTGCACATGGGGATTTTAAATTACTTTGTAAAGAGTTAAAGTATGATATTTTGTTGCAGTTCATTTATTTTGGTAAACTAATTGAATGTTTAACATGCATTGTTTAATTTTTAACTTAATATTGTTTTTAAATATTAACCCTTTGGGGTCAAAGGTGTTTTTGGGGTCTTTGAGATGTTTTGACATGCTGTGACAGGGCTGTGCTCAAAATATCGATACAGCGATATATCGTCATGAACTCCTGGCGATGCGCGTATCGATACAGCAGCTGCCGTATCGCGTATCGATACTGTTGTGCTTTTGAATGAAGCCAATTCAGGCAGGGCTCGAATTTTGTCGCGGGTATTGCGCATAATTATTATTATTTATTTACATACATTGCAAACATTGATTCCCCTTAAGCTTTTATTTTGTATTATAAAATCAAATCAGTAGTTTGAAAATGTGAGACGCAATTTCAGGAACATCGCGAGTTCAATGGTGCTGCGTCTGCTCTCTCGTCTCTCAAACGACTGCTCAAGGCAAGCATCCAGCGCTGCAGCAGCCGGTGAAACTACACGTTTGCGTTTAGGAGTCGGGACATGAGGGAATATTCACTTACTTAATCGGGTCAGCATTGCATCGTGACTAAAGTTTACCATTTGCGCGTCTTTAAGTCTTACCAGACTTAAAGTCATCTTTTAAATATTCAAATGACTTTAAACTGTTCAGTACTTGCGCGCTCTTTGAGAGTTGGTTTTCGCTGTGTGCATTTAGACTAGAGTCAGCCGCCTCACACACAGCTCGCGTGATTATATCGTTTTAACGGACTAAAACACGCAAAATTATGTTAAATTTCAGTCTTGGTAAGTATCCTCTAAACAAAGTTGGTTATTTTGGTTATAAGCATTAGCGTTTTGAGATATGCTGCTGTCTCTTTACCTTGAGCATGTCAATCAATTGTTGTTTCTGCATAAAAATCTGAAAATGTAATCATTTAAAATGATTTCAACATAGAAGAAATGACTTTTGTTTGGTGCACATTTGAACACTTAAGACCAAATTCCTAAATACTAGGTGTTGAGAAAACTATGTTAAATTTAAGTTGTTGCCGTTTTTGCTTTTATGGAATGATTTAAGTTGTTTAGTCATTGAGCAGTGTATACATGCTTCAGTGTCACTATAATTGTCATTTCAGATATTGAGGCAGACTTTAAGGAAGAGCCATTCTCAGCATTTTTATTTAACAATTTTTTTATGACAAAAAATTAAATTGTTTTTCAGTTATCTCAACTGTTGTAACACTGTTACTAAACTCAGCTCAAAATAAATTCCAAATTGATCTGTATCGTTATACGTATCGTATCGTGGCTTTAGTATCGCTGATGCGTATCGTATCGTGACATTGTTGGTGATACACAGCCCTACTGTGACATTTGTGCATTTTTCAGTTGCTTATAAACATAATAATGGCACAGGTGAAATTACACTGTATTTAGCACAAACAGGGCAACCATAATATGTGAGCAACATGTATGTGCATGTTTGTATTTTTTGAGAGAATATTGTTTATTCGTCCTTATTGAAAAAAAAAATAAAAATAAGGCCATAAAACACGTACAAAATATACGTCCACATTACTTTTGACTAATGGATGTTGTTGCCTAGAGTTTTTTTCTTCACAGTGATCTGGAAATCCTCCTAATCATTCACATAAAACTGTGAATTGGGTTTTATTGTGAATTTTTTTTGTTTTGTTTGCCAAGGCAATATGCGAATGGGCGTGAACAGTTCCTGCCCCATGTATAATTAGGTGATTCTCACCTGACCCACATAATAATGAGCCTTTCATTCATATATATATATATATATATAATTTTGATATGTGCATTGCATTAGCTTGCATTGGATAACAGTTGATTAGTTTATTTTTGACAAAACATACTATATATTTAACATATGAGCAGAAACTGTCTAATTAAAGCTTATTTGATGTCTATTTTATAGTAAAAAAAACTTTATAATCTATTTCCTCTAGGCTATAGCAATATAGTTTGCATGTGTTCATGGAAAATAATGATTACTGGCAGCGAGAGTGAATGAATGCACAGTGTGCGCGTCTGTGCATTTGTCCATTCAGACACGCATACGCACGCACGCACACACACACACACACACACACACACACACACACACACACACACACACACACACACACACACACATACACATTTGATATTTAAACAGTCTTTTTGGTTATACAGATCTGTATAGAACAAATCTCAGTAGTCTATATATTCTAATGTAGGAGCGAGAGTGAATGAATGCACAGCGTGCGCGTCTGTGAATCCGTCCATTCATTCCACACACACACGCATTTAATATTTATAAAGTCTTTGTGCAGTTTACAGACACTATTCAATAACACGATTAGAACAAAGCACTTAAGAAAAAATTACTTACTAGATCAGCTGAATCCGTGCTCCTCAAAATTAAACTGGTAACAGAGGTAACTTTTCCAGGAATTATTCCTCACTGCGCAAAGATGGTGGCAAAGCTATATGGTAATATATTTAATTAAAAGTAACAGTTAAGACATTTATAATGTTGGAAAATATTGCTATTACTGTTTTTCTAACTTTATATTCATCAAAGAATCCTAAAAATATTAAGCAGTGCAACTGCTTTCAACATAGATAATAATAAGAAATGTTTCTTTAGCAGCAAATCAGCATATTAGAATGATTTCTGAAGAACCATTTGACACTAAAGACTGGAGTAATGATGCCATTAGAGGAATAAATTGCCGTTTTAAAATATATTTAAACAGAAACCAGTTATTTTAAATTGTAATAATATTTTGCAATATAACTGTTTTGGTCAAATAAATGCAGCCTTGATGTGTGCATAAAGAGACTATAAAGAAAATGTTTAAACAACCTTACCAACCCCAAACTTTTGAATGATAGTGTATATAAATTGCATTTGTAAAAACAGTTCTCTGGATATAGTGACGAGATACACTGTGTCTTTCAACATAGGTGTCTGGGGAATTTTGGTTTTGTTTGTTTTTTTACCACCTGTCCTCATTTTCCACCAAGGTCCTATCTTTATGGATGAGTGCTCAGTCTGTCAGTGCAATCCTTTCAGTAATACTATTTTTCTCATTTGAAAGTGCTTTTTGTTCATTTTCTCCCTTTTCTAAATTGTGACCATTTCACTGAAATGAGGAAGGTGATCTGCTAGCACACATACAAAGGGGACACTGGTGTTTGAGATGAATCATTATGTTGTAGCTGAGAGAAGATAAAGTCCATAGAAAACTGTGTTGGCAATGATTATGTTGAATATTGCAAGTCAAATTGAATGTTAAAAGTTCTTGTTGAACATTAAGGGCCCTATTTTAACTGATCTAAAAATGCACGTATCAAGCGCAAAGCACAAATAACTTTGTGGGCGAGTCTTGGGCACTGTCACTATTATACCGACGGGATAAATGACTCTTGCGCCCGACTCAAGTTTAAAAGGGGTTGGTCTGAAATAGCTTCATTATTCATAGGTGTGGTTTGGGTGTAACATGAAATAGACAAATCAGAGTGTCATCCAACATACCCTTTAAGAGCAGGTGCGGATTGTTATTATTATGCACTCAAAAAAAGAACTCTTTGAATGAACATTAAAAAAAGGATTTCCACATGCAACACAAATCATTTATGTAATTCAACACAAACGGATTAAGTAATGCGTTGTATATTTAAGCAGATTGAACACAATCAAATTAAGTTTGGACAAAATGTGTAGCAATTGTGTTGCTTAAGCTCATTTTAACTAAGCAATTTGAACAAGCAGCATTCTTCTTTTTTTTTTTGAGGATTTGCCAGGAGCGTTCACAGCCTAGGAGACCGACGTTCTTGTCAGGGCAGTGAAAGACAGAGAAGTGACGTTGTATGGGGATGGGAGATTTTTCTTAATGGACAAACTCATTTGTCAGATGTCCTTATATACATACACTACCGCCATTATGGTATACAATACTACGTCAAAAGTTTAAGATCGGTAAGATTTTTTATGTTTTTAAAAGAAGTCTCTTCTGCTCACCATGGCTGCAATTTTTTGATAAAAAAATACACAAAAAACACAGTAATTTTGTAAAATATTATGACAGTTTAAAATGACTTTTTTATGTTAATATATATTAAAATGTAATTTATTCCTCTGCAAAAAAGTTGAATTTTCAGCATCATTACTCCAGTCTTCAGTGTCACATGATCCTTCACAAATCACTCTAATATGATGATTTTATGCTCCAAAAACATGTAGGATTATTATCCATGTTGAAAACAGTTTTTTACATTTTTATTTCAGGATTCTTTGATGAATAGAAAGTTTAAAAGAACAGCTTTTATCTGAAATGGAAAGGTTTTGTTACATTAAACACTACACTTTAAAAAGTTTGGGGTCAGTAAGAATTTGTATTTTATTTTTTGGGGAAATAAATAAGAAATCAATACTTCTATTCATCAAGGATGAGTTACATTGATCAAAAGTTACAGTAAATACATTTATAATGTTAGAAAAGATCCTAATTAAATAAATGCTGTTCTTTGAACTTTCTATTCATCAAAGAATCCTGAAATAAAAATGTAAAAACTGTTTTCAACATTGATAATAATCGTACATGTTTTTGGAGCATAAAATCATCATATTAGAGTAATTTGTGAAGGATCATGTGACACTGAAGACTGGAGTAATGATGCTGAAAATTCAGCTTTTTTTCAGAGAAATAAATTACATTTTAATATATATTAACATAAAAAGGCATTTTAAATTGTCATAATATTTCACAATATTACTGTGTTTTTTGTGTATTTTTTTATCAAAAAATTGCAGCCTTGGTGAGCAGAAGAGACTTCTTTTAAAAACATAAAAAAATCTTACCGATCTTAAACTTTTGACCGGTAGTGTATGTGTTGCCACTATTGGGCAAACAGGTCTGATTCGTCATTGCTACAATTAGCCTGGCAAGTTTGGGTAAATGTGTAAGCTAAATTTAGGCCTTTTTTACATCTTCATGGACACCACAATGATTTCCTTCATGTGTTAATATTTTTCCTTGTTATAATGTATGATTTGCAAAAATAAAAACGGCTGCATCTGTGTGAATCAAAGTGTATGCGCGTTGTGCACCCGCTACATTATGGCCAAGCATGCACGCTTAAAATAGCATTATGAACAACACACAGTGCGCCACTGACTTTAGACTATTTTTTTTAAGTTGCTTAATCTACAAAAGCTAAATGTAAACCTATTAGTTGTAATGTATTGCGTTCACATATGCAGATGTGTTAGCCTGTTGGGGTGCTCGTCAGGTGCTGTAAACTGAGAAAGACAGATGTTTCATTAGTTTCGGCTAGAGCCAAGACTTCTGATGAGGAAAACTGCTCTTAGCTGGATGCTAATAGTTTTGGCATTTCAGTATCCCAAGTGGAAATCTCATTTGTACAATTTGTGTATACATTTCCCTCTAGGTCAACTGCACCTTATATCCAATGTAGCTAGGATCAACTTGTTCATTTTTTTATTTTAATTTTATTTTTTTTTGTATATGTGAATAGACACAGCTGCAAATCATTTAACCAGCATCTGTCAAACATAATTTTGTGACCATGCAGATGTCCTGGTCCTCTCAAGTTGGCTGGCAATGAAATTAGCCGCATGTTCACAGTCTCTATACTGTCTGCAACTGATAAAGTTGTATCCTCTATCTCATTTGACTGGGAGAAATTTGGATGTGTCTGTCATTCACAGGCAGAACCAATTCAGCTTGATCATTTTAATTTAGTTTAAAGGCCCCTTTAAGTTGTTTATCTTTTAGTATGAATTTTAGTATCTTTTAGTATGAATTAGTCTTAAGGTTATAAATAAGTGTTCCAAATAATGTGTTCCAAAACAATGAAACAAATCGCATTTAGGAGATAGAAGCATTCAAAACTCAAAAGTCTCTTGCACTTATGCTAAAATGGATCAGGAATTTTTAGGACATCACCACAGACTTCAGCATCTCATCACATCTTCTGTCCAATCAAATGCTCTCTAGAATATAAAAGTGTCTTGCCCCCTATATGCTATAAATACCACCTGGCCACAGTGATTGTACACGTCAGAGAGCAATAAAGTTGTATTCCAAGTGTACATTGGTTAAGATTGAATTTATTCAAACCTTAAATCCAACGTATCATCAGCGCTCAGATTCACTTCCATGGTCAAAAACGAATTGTAGTCTGTGAGGCAAACTAATTGCTATTGGCTATTTGCAAGGCAATTCAGTGGGCCTTGAACTTATTGTATTAAAACTAAATATAGTAAAATTCAAATTATTAAAAAAATATATAAAGATATTTAATTTCACAACACAGTTACTAAAACTAATATTGCCTAATAAAATTCTGAAAAACAAACAAACAAACAAAAAAACGACATGACTGTAATGAATGTGTTGAATAATCATCACAGCTCAAAA
>JAQIUQ010007452.1:122500-137500 GCA_030378365.1 Hybognathus amarus | reverse complement strand
GGAGTATGTGTGAAATGGTCGTAAAGCACATGTAAGAAAGACAGCATCCTGATTGGCGATTGATAAAAATCAAGAATCGAATCGTGACCTAAGAATCGAAAATGGAATCGAATTGAGGATATAGAGATCGTGACACCCCTAATATACTTGAATTAAAGTAATACCAGTGGTGGTGGAAGTGACATATAGCGTATGCCGCAACAGCAGTCGAATTTTGTAGTTCTCTTTGTTCACCGGTTACTGCCCGAAACCCAAAGTTTAAAAGCACGATTAAAAACGCTACAGACCCCGTCAGGCTATGGCAGACATGTCATTCAGATGTGTCATATTATGAAGGTTGAAAAGTTATCTGGTGTCACTTGAATTAACTGCTGAAGCAACACTGCACAAAACTGAAGACTTAAATTGTATCTGAAAAATAATTGTATTTTGTCAAATGTTTTTAATTGTTGGTTCATTTGTTTATACTTAAGATTTCCTGGCACTGTAACACAAAATACATGTGTACAAAAGACAAAAAATCTTTGTTCATCGTTCATATCTTATGCCAGCGCAGTCTCATCTCCAAGACGTCATATAACTGACGTCTTGGACGTCTTTTGACCATACGTCAATATCCACCTTTTAGGGCCCCCTTAAACTTCGGTAGATGACGTTATCGGATCCTAACTCTACCCCAGACCTAAACCTACCCCGTCACCTCACTGGCGTTAAAGGTAAAGCGTTCGTTGTATGACGTCCTGGGATTGTCATCTACCGACGTTTAAGGGGGCCCTAAAGGCGGATATATTGACGTATGGTCAAAAGATGGTCAGTTATATGACTTCTTGGGATGAGACTGTTACTTATGCAATGCTGGTGTTTGAAAATGTATCAAGTTTATTTTTTTTAAGACATTTTAAATGGAAAACCAGACAAATATACTGCATTACTCTACTCTCTACTCAAAAGTACTGCACAACTCTTGCTCATATCTTATTTGTCTGTTTATTTGAAAGCAGTAAGATTTAATTTAAGAACCTGTAAGACTTCCAGCACAAACTAAGCTCATTTAAAGTAAAGTTTGGGTGTTTTACCAGAGATTAAAATAGACCCTGTTTACATATTTATTGCTGCTAGGGTTTAATGACTGAATAAAGATATCCAGGAATTTTTATTATCTTATTTGTGAGAAAAGCGTTTTGTATAGCAAATTACATTTCATTGGGTCTCTAAACAGTAATATGAGGCTGTTGAATTTTAATTGCTTGTTGCAGAATTGCCTGTGGTCTGGCCACTCCACTCGTAGCAAGGTTGTTTTGTGTGTGTAGAATAAACAGGAAGCGTTTCCCTGCCGTACTCTAGCTTCAGCTGTTTGGGGTTTGAACGTCAGATCACATTTAAACCTATAGACTCTTCCCGAAGTGAGCCTAGAGGTTTCCTGCTAGATCAGTCAAGAGAAACCAATTCACCTGCCTGAGATATCATTCCCGAGTAACCCAAGCACAACCCCATTCACGTGTAGCCAAGGTCGCGAGGTTAGGTTTTTATCTTGAGAGCCATGTGTTTATCTATTTGAAGAGCGCCAGCCTTCTGTCAGATATCTGAGCAAAATTGCTAGGTTCTATTCAAATGGCTACATGAAAAGCCCAGCTTGCCTTCTTGTAACCAAACACCCGTATTAGAGGACCCACTTTGTGTGCATGACTTCTGTTCGTTAGGCTGGTGAAGAGTGGTGGGATACAGATGAAAATTATATGCATTCGCATTTAGCTTGTGCAAGCTCACCCCAAACCAACTTACTAGAGATGTTGCCACTCAATCGCCCATTGAAAACAGCAGGGTCCGCTCTCAAGTGAGGTGAAAAGCTTTGTGGAAAGATGTAATGGCTCTAATCTTCAATGTGAATCAGTCTTTGTGCCTCTCTGTGCATCCACTACAAAAGAAAGACACAAACAGTGGCCATCAAGTTGACGATGCCTCATGACATTCTCACTTTTGGTTTGCACGTGTTTCTCATTTTTGCCCTTTTGGCCTTCATTCTCCATTCTCAGCCACACTTTGTGAATTGATATACAACAGAGGGTAATCAAAACCTTCAGTAAACTATGTGTGTAAACCACAAACCACAAAAAATATGCCCCCCAAAATGTGACATGGCAATATAACCCATTTAATTAGTGTTGTTTACACTGGATGTGACGCAACAAATCCCTGACAGTAAACTGATGCATCGTTCTATTTATGACATACTCCAAGCACTCGTGATACTTCCAACGCATTCTCATCCTTAGGGCGTCATATAGTAATGCTTTCGAAATTTCGTCTAAATCCAATGCACGACACCCTTGTATAGCGTCACTATAACATGTACAGAGCTTTGTTTGGTTATGGGTAGGTTTAGTTCTGGCGTACGGTTAGGGTTAGACCACTAGGAGGCGCCTTCTGACCCATATATATCTGCGTCTCATATTGACGCTTAAGGGTGTCAACACGGTGTTAGGAACACTTTTATCTTATAGACCCCTTTTCAGTTTTTTTGTGGGCGGAGCTTAGGTGGAGGCAGAACGATCCCTTTGGGCGTTTCACTAACGCTAGTTTGCAAGTATTGTTAGCTTGTTTTTTAACAATGACTGGAGAAAATCCGATTTTATCTTAATGTGTAAGATCACTCAGTGTCCAGGACCGCGATTGTTATTTCCAAAAGTTATTTTTAACAGATTGAACCAGGTTGGCCGACCCATAGCCGCCTACACACTCACTCAATGCATGGACGATATGACAGGATGATCGTTACAGTAGGTGATCAACCAGAATGACACTAGAATGACGCAAAAATAAACCAGCCGTATTTCAAAGTCTGGTCGCGAAATGACCACCAGGTGGCACAAAGTGACATTTAGCGAAAGAAAAACGTAATTATATTAAAGTAGCCTACATTTTAAATAGAATATTGCTTTAAATATAATCTAAACTTTTATGCAGAACATTTTATTTATCAAAAGTTAAAATAGGCCTATCTCACAGTCAGTGAAAATAAATTGGGTGCATTCAATGACGCTATTGAGGAATGAGAAGACTGAATCAATCTTTTTGGTTTAGTTTCAGTTTTAAATTGTTCTGTTTACAAGTTGACATTTCAATATAGATATACATTTCAGGTCTGTGGAGTAGGATATACTTAGGCTATACACTGAGTTTATATTTATGAGACGCGCTCCGCACCGGCGCCTGCGTGTCGTGATTATCTATAATTGTTTGCTTTTACTTCTTATTTATTAAATCCAGGCAATTGGTTGATGAAACATTGATTAAAATCAAGATCAGAATCGAAAGGAAAACAAAATTCACTTTAAATAAAGGCTTTGTGCTTTTAATTAATTTAATTTCAGTATTGTGATTAATTAATTAAATTATTACTAATTTAATTTCAGTATTGTGATTAATTAATGAAATTTTTAATTTAACTAGCCTAAGTTTCACTTGAAAATCTGCCACCAACTTTCACCAACACCAATCGCTCTGAATGCGTGGCTGCAGGAAATTAAAAAAAAAACGGACACTTTTCAAAGTGTGTGATTGTAGCGCCTCTTAGCGACAAAAGGCTGTAAATACACCACAAATTTTGGTAAAAAACACATTCTGGTTGATTACCTACTGTACGTTACCTCGGTTGAGTAGCCTGACTTCTACAGAGAAACCGATCGTAAAGAGAAACTGAGGGCATATAAATCTTTAGATGCCTATAACTATGTGCTGAATGGTCCTGTACAAGACTTGTGTGTACGATCCGCAGTTCTGCCGAGTCAGCGCCCAGACGACGACAATGTAAAGAGTGACTTACGGTGCGATTTTAATGATGTGAATATTTTCTAGAAATAAAAATTCCAGGTACAGAATATTCATTTTTCATCAATTCTTGCACCAAACAACACAACAAGATGACATTTAATAATAGTAAAAATATTTTAAGCTCCTTATTATGTAGCCGAATCTGTGCTGGTTTGTATTGGCCGCCTCCAGTTTTCACTTTGTTTTGCCTCCAGCTAGCGCCGTGACGTAATTGTGACGTCGGTGCAAAGGGTTCTCTCTCTCTCTCTCTTTGGAAAATGTGAACTTGCAGAAAGTTTTCTTTAATGGGTAGGTTTAGGGTTAGGGGATATAATAGTTTGTACAGTGTAAAAATCATTTTGTCTTTGGAAAGTCCACATAAAACTTGGGAACCCCACGTTTGTGTGCGTATGTGTGTGCGTAAATGGCTAATTTGTTGCCCAAGTGACTAACAAAAAGCTAGAGCTAGTTAGCGCCCGAACCCTGATGGTGTGAGGACCCTATTGGAATGTATCCATTTATTTCTTATTTTTATGCATAGAAGCCCCCCCCCCCCCCCAAAAAAAAAAAAAAAAAGTATCATTGCTGTTGCTAATGGCTGTTCATTTTTCAGTTCAATACATTTTTTAAGAAATGAATTGAATATTCATTCTTTTAAAAATGTTTATTAACGTATATTGTAGGCTGTGTTTGGAGCAAAGCTTGATCTGAGTGCAAAACTCCTGACAAATTTTTCTTTTACTGATCATGCCTATTTTAAGTTTTCAAAGAGCAATATGTTTAATCTTTGTCTGTCTTTAAAAGTAAGAAAATATTTTCTGAGTGTGTAGATAAAGGCTATTGCTGTCTGGCAGATCTTTAGCGTAATAGGTGCGATTTTGCCGTCATATTTAAACAAAAAAAAATGGCCCAAGGGCCTTCCCCAGTAGGAAAGCCTATGATTGCATCAAGTATCTCTTGAATAGTCATTTCAGATTTCAGTGCCTGCCTGGTCAGCTTTACAGTACTTATATTTGGAAGGGGGAAGCTGATGGGAGGAAGTTGCTGCAGGTTGAGGATAGAGCTTAGATTCAAACAGTCCTTCATAAAACTGTCTTAAGCAGTCAATGATATCCTTGGGGTTTATTATTTTGCCTGCCTATTTCTTAATTGTATGACTTAATCTGCTGGCATCTGTTTTCCCCACAGCTCAAAGTGTTTTTTCCTAACTTAATTAGAATATATCTTATTTTATTCATATTTGAGTGTAATTTTTTTCAGTTACTCAGGGCTGATTTATCCTTGTACTTTTCATTACCTACAGGGATACAGAGGCTCACAAAATCGTATGTGACTTTACACTAATTAAGCACAGGATAAACAATAACAACAATAAACATAAAACACAAAGCTAGTTCCTCCTGACTTTTTTTTCCAAATGATGCACAGACTTTCTCATTTGTTTCCTATGGCCGGTCAATTTTGACTGCCAAAGTGTGATATTTTATTTTAATTTTGTATTTTTTTAGGACCACTTAGACTTAACAAAAGTCTTTTTTTCATATTTAAAAAACAAACAAAAAATAAATAATTTCCATAAAAAATTAAATGGTCAAAAATGACCGGAAATTTTTCAATCATTTCACAATTAATAAAATCATCAGCCAATTGTCATCTAGCCATCAAATGGTCAGTGCTATTTGAAAGCTTGTGTTTTTTGTGCTAAAAAATTTCTGTTACCTTCAAACATCAAGGATGCTCTGTGTTTTACTATTTTCCACGTTAGACAGAAAACGTGACTTGCAAAGACATTTTCAAAGATCTACCATACTTCTATTTCAGATATGTATTATGACAGTTAAGCCCACCTGTCAACCTTATATGGGTGTATGTTTGAATTTTTGTATGTTTTTTGTCTCCTTTTTTTAAACCTAGAGAGCATTTTTTCTCTCTGAGGCCTTTTTCCCTCCCGAGTCTTCATTAAGAGAGACCTTGGATCCAGCCTTCAAACTCCACGAGACTATTGCCAAGGTAAGACTATCCCCTCTTTTCACTAAAAAAGTGAATTATTTTCGTTTGTTGTTGGCTGGCTGTTTTATCAGGTACTGCATTGTTGAATGCCTATAACTGTCATTAGGGTTTTGTTTTGAATGGAAGTCTTTCTTGCTTAACTTTCAAGTGCTAATTGCACAGCTACAAATCATAACTCAAGAGACAAATGCAGTGAGGAAACAAAACAAAATAACTTCAAAAGTCACATTTTCTGGTTATTGGCAGCTTGTTTATGCTAAATCTTTTTCACATTTTTCAAGTGTACATGCGATAAACAAACCTTTTTCTTAGTGTCTGCCTTTATTCCTTTAAGAAGTGAATTTTTCATTCCTAACTTTCTGTTTTCCGAAACTACTGTATATTCTCTTGATGTCTGCATTTTGATGTCTAAATGTAAGGTTAAAAGTTTGAATTTGTTTATTAATTTTAAGTTTATATGTGATAATTTGTGCACTACATTAAAATAAAGTAAAAAAAGATGTCAATTATCAATAGTAAAATGTGGCTCTATAGAAAAAATTGTCTTATTAGATGTAAATGAATTTTTGTTATGTTTTTATTTTGAAATTGATTGGATCACAAACAAAAGGACATTACATACTAGATTTAATCCAAACGGCATACTATATAGCTATTTGGCTAATGAATAATGTTATCCAGTAGAGGTGTAATGAGATGCTTATCTCACAAGACAAGACCAGACATCGAGATTGGGTTCATCGAGAACGAGACGAGACAAGATTTTTGCACAATTTTTCAGAAATCCTCAATGACAAAATTCATGACTGGAAAAATAGTATGCAGGTGCATTTTGCAATCTTTTAACTAATAATGCACTAATGCATGTCATTTCAGGTCTACTTTGAGTTTGAATGATCAAATGCATTGGAAGAAAACAATATACAAGCACTGTAAAAGGTTTTTATTGACTGGCTTTTCTCCTGTTTGATTTCACATGAGTCTCTTCAGACCTTACTGTACATTTAAGATCTTCCAGAACTTCTGTTTGAGGCTGTGTGTGACCTCCGAACTGAACTCATTGAAGTCTGAAGTGCAAGCAATAAGTGCAAGTGCAACCAAAATCAAAGTTAGCACACAGATTCTTTATAATTGTTTTGAAATTGCTGTTTTATTTTGCACCGGCAGTTACAGGGAATTTGGAAATGGTAGAGAAACGAGGCTGGTGTGTTTGTCTCTATACTGTCTATGGTTTGTCTCTATGTTGTTGTGTTCTCATTAAGTTCAGAAACAGAACCTCCCTTGTCTGTTGTCCTTAAGACATTAAGCATAGCTGTCAACATTGAACATTGAAAATAAGGAAGATTTCCCGGATTCCATCCCCAAAATGAGGGATTTCTTACCCAATTCTTACCCACAAACTTTAAAAATAAAGCACTAATCATTAAAAGTCTAAAGAAGAGTTTATAACTAGCCTACATATGTGTGAGAGAGAAGAGTAGAGAATGTTTAAATACTGTTTAAATACAGAGGGGGAGTTAGTGGTGCTTCGGAGGCCGAGTGCAGGAGATGATTGGGAGAGATCTGTGCACCCGATCAGAGCTCGCGCTGACACGGAGTAACATACTGGACGCGTCCCACACGAGCATGGCAAAAATGACAAGTTGGGTGCGCAAGACCGGCAAGACAACGTTTTACATGACATGGCTGTGTAAAGCTTTTTTGTGACAGCGCGCGGTGCCGTTTTACTTTCAAATTGGTGGTCACGCGTACTCTGTGTATGGGGAGCAGCGGTGCTGAGCGTGCATTATACAAGATAAGACATTTACCAGACTTTTAGTCTATGTTGCGCAACGAATCCTCCGCCATTGTCAGTGAACTGTGATTCGTGCTGCACTGATTGCAACGGCAATCGATAATGGATGAGCAGAGCAGACTTTTACATTATTTTATAATGGTTATTATTTATTATAAAAAACAGCAAAACGATAGTTTAAGCAAATGTGAGTGTACAGTAGCGGTGGAATATTGTAATCTCACCCATGCTCAGTCATGGCGATATCGCGAGACAGCCTTCACTCAACGGGATGTCATGTTTTAGTCCCTATTATCCAGTAACTCATGCAGTTTAAACTTAGTAAAAAAATTTTGCACTGAAAGAGAAAGTTAAAATAATTGAGTCAGTCTTTTTTTTTTCATCTAAAGGCCCGTACACACCGGGACGAATATCAGCGTGCACACCCAAGCGTTTTTCACTGACGATGAGCCGAGTAAACATGCAAATTCATTCCCTGACATTAGATGGCGCTTAATGTAAAACAGAAATAATAATAGAATACTATACTAGGGTGATCATATTATGACAGATTAAAAAAATAATGAACGAAATAATTATAGAAATAATGTCTTCTGTATTAGAAAAATGAATATATAAATAATAAATAACTAAAAGAAATGCCTCCAAATATAACAAAAATAATTCTCACAAGCTTACAAAAACGAACTAACAATATCTTTAGTTTTCACATCTTTATCCTGTTTTTTTTCCTCATCCACCTTGTTTGCCCATCTATATTTTGCTGTAGAACTGATCTTTCCCAGCAGTTTTTTTGAAAACCAGGACATTTTCATCACTTAAAAACAGCCAGGACAGGACGTGAAAACAGGATGTGTAACGCAAAGTTGAGATGATGCCCAGAGATAAAAACATCTATAGCACTAGTTGTCAGATGAACAGATGCACGAGAGTCGAGAGTTGTATTTCCTCGCGTTTAATAAAACCACTCAAACGTTACACTTGTCCTCATACATGGGGATCAAGGAGAAAAAATACAAACAAACATTCAACTCTGGTCACAATAGAAAAATAAAATAAAAGAAAGAATAAAGAGTCGGCAGAGCGGGTATCTCCTCTCCTCACTTGTCAAAATCTAACTGACACTACTCACACTATGTGCAGTTCTCATCTCAACTCAGATTTCTATAAAGCACAAAGTGACCGTTCTCCTGGGAAAACAGGACTTTTGGTTACCCTATATTATTACAGAAATACTAATATAAATATTATCATAGCTCTTTATGCTCCGAGACCAGCAGCTCAACATTCGTCGTGCCCGGTATCTTGCCTCTAGGCTATATATTTTCTTCGCCGTATGTGTGCTCGGCAAGACCGTTTTGTGTTTGAGCGCCCCCAAGTTGTGTTTTACTGTAACTTCAGAAGAACCAGACACGTGAGCAAAACCGCCAATCTCGTTGGTCCGATCGTTTTTGATGTGGCGCGCCAAACCAAAAAAAAACGAACCCGAGGCGTTTTTCTTTAAAAATGCCGCTTTTACGCGTGCCGTTTTTCGCGTTGGTGTGAACACTCACATTGGCGCCCATTGTTTAGTCACGAGGCGTTAAACGTTGACGAATATCATGCACGAAATTCGTTCCCGGTGTGAACATGATCAATCGTTTACATTAAAATGAGGAATGTGTATGAAGAAACTAAATTTCCATTTTGGAAAAGTCATTTCATGTTCCATTTGCAAAGTTTTGCTCATTGGAGAGCTTGTCCAGTCATCATATTAAGAAGTGGGTGTTCCAGGCTGGTCAAAAATACAGTGACCCATGTCCGGTGCTCTCCTGGGTCACGTCTATAAAACCCCAGCAGCGTTTCAATCCACAGACATTGATTGCATGGCTTCTGACAGCCTGTTCCCCCACCCCTGCAGTCTGTAGAAGAAAAACACGCATGCTTGGATTCAACAACAAACCCTGTGAAAATGTTATTAAATATAGATGAAACAGGCTGGAGATTTTATAAACAATCTCTCTCTCTCCCTCTCCCTCTCTCTCTCTCTCTCTCTCTCTCTCTCTCTGAAAGTTATGGACGCAGCATTAACGGCAGAAAGAAATATGAGCATCATTAAAGTTCCTCATCACAGTCAAGGATATATTGTTCTGCACCATGAATTATTCAGGCCACTGGCAATGACACAAAGAGTTGTGGGACAACAACGAATGCTACTATAGATGAAAGGCTCTCAAAGTGTCCGTTCATTGTCTTGTCTCCTCCAACTACACATTCAAAAGAGTATATACAGGAACATTAGATATGGCGTCTGCAGAATCTGAGAAGGTAAATATTTAGTGTGGTTTTGAATTCAGCGAGCAGAATTGGAAGTGTCAAAATATCATATATCTCAGAACAATGGGCAGAAAGGTTGGGAAACTTCCCTGAATAACAAAACAAGATGAGAGAGGGTGAATATCAGGCTTTGAGAAGCATTCAAAGACACACACACTCTCACACACTTGTGTCAGAAAAAAAAGGTAACAGTGTACGATAAAATTTCATTCACTTTTCATTTGTTTACATGTGTTAACAATCCAACTCAATTTGGTTATGTTTGGTAAGTTTATTTTAATTTAATATGTAACATAGATTACTATATTAAATTAGTTTATTTGTTAAATCATATATGTTCACAAAACTAAATTCACTTAGATTAATAAATTCTCTAAAATATTGTTCTTTGTTATTTTTATCATGAGCAAGAGTTTACTGTAGCATGGGACTGGTTTTGACAATGTAATGCAGCTGACTTTCACAATATCAGTCTGATTTTGACTCAGTTTTACATATTTATAGTAGTGATGCATAAACAACAGTTTTATCTCGTATAATGGATGACAAACAACAACCAACACCAGTGGCGTAAGCAAGTCAGTCCCAGGCCCATATGCAAAGTAAAATGGTCAGGGCCCAATCGCACCCCCACCCAAACCACTGAAAAATATCAGTCTACACATGCATTTTTATATTTAATATTAAGGAAATAGACATGCATTCATGCATAGACCCAAAAGATCTTTAACTTTCAGGAGGGAAAATTACGATCACGAGAGAGCTCACCGCTGCAACCTGATGAAGACGAATGCAATTACAAAAAAGTCTGCAACTTTAAAAGCGCGTGCAATTACAAAAAAAACATCGCAAATTAAGCAAAATAAACATCTTCATCAGTTCCACAACACACGTGTGCTCCAAGTACTCACAACACAACCAAATACAGAAATGCGCTGCAAACGTTCACAACACCACCAAATACAGAAACGCGCTGCAAATAAAACGGTCCACAACGGAAATGTTTCCGGGGAACCAAATAAGTGACGGACCCAACTGGGACTTGTTTTATTGCTCGTGAGCTTCCCTATGCCCTACTCCCTTCAAAGGGCAGACGGCAAAGCTCTTCAAGTGGGAATTTGGCATGAGCATGACACCTAGTGTGTCATTAATGTAGCCGTTTGGAACTTGATGAAGGGAGCAACAACAGACAACTTAATGTAATTATTTTTACCTTGGATGTTCCTATGACAACGCAGCACTTTGTCCATCAGCTGATACTGTAGCTGTTCTGACGACAGAAATATAATGATTAACATAACGGTTGCAAATAAATTATTTATTTTTTATTTTTACTTTATAAAAATCTGTTAAAATATCTGTTTTATATATCTGTATGTCAGTGCCATACATTACCTAACATTTTTAGGAAACTTTTCTTATGAAAATTTAAACATAAAATGAAACTATTTGTATAGTGTAACTGATGTATAGATTAATATCTTGCCTTCATGTTCTTCTAGATCTTTTTTTATTTATTTAGTTTAGTTTTCAGATCATTGTTCTTTTCTCATTTGTATTGTGATGACATTGAACATATTGTTAACACATGTTGTATATTGTACACAAGTTGTATGTCATAATAATTTGAATCTCGGTGTTGTGCGGGGGAAAAGTCAAAAGAAATTAAATAAAACAAAGTAGAATTTTGAGTAAGCAAGGAGTATAGAACTATAAAAAATATCATATTATAATATTATTTATATATACAATATTATTTTAATAGTATAGTTTATTTATAAAAAATATATATAGGCTTTGACTTCTTGTCAATAAAGGTTTTTTTGCTGTAAGCACGTCCTGTGGTTCCAGTCGGGTCCGTCACTTATTTGGTTCCCCAGAAACATTTCCGTTGTGGTTATTTGCAGCGCGTTTCTGTATTTGGTGGTGTTGTGAACGTTTGCAGCGCGTTTCTGTATTTGGTTGTGTTGTGAGTACTTGGAGCACACGTGTGTTGTGGAACTGATGAAATGTTTTTCTTAATTTGCGATGTTTTTTTTTTTGTAATTTGCACGCATTTTTAAAGTTGCAGACGTTTTTTTGTAATTGCATTCGTCTTCATCAGGTTGCAGCGCGAGTGAGTCTCTCGGCCACCGTAGAAAATATATTTTTTGTAATTCTGTGAAGCTCGTGCGCAAATTGTAATGAGAATGGGTTGGCTCTCCACAGAAGCATAAAATATTCATTTTATTTTATTTTTCGTGTTCGCATTTATTAAAAAACAATGTTACGGATGTGACAGTTCTCCGTTATTCGGGCGTGAGCGCCTCTGAAGCAGCACTAAAAGACAGATTTAAAACCACAGACCTCAAACAGAAAAGCACAAAGCCTTTATTTAAAAGAGCTATATGTAAGATTGTGGCCAAAAGTGGTACTGCAATCAGTTTCAAATTACTGTAGAGCAGTGTATCCCCTCCCCCCTGACTCTAGAGGTTGCCAGATAGGCTGCAGGATCCAACATTTTTTTATCCCACACGTAGGCTGGCGATTTTTTCCCCTTAAAAATTTTCTGCTGTATTTTTTTATAAAAACTAATCGAATTACAAATTCACGATTTTTATTCTTTTAATTTATTTTTTTTATCAAGTAGAATTTCTATAACTCTCTGTGTTGAACTGATTATAACTCTTTTGTGTGTTAAACACAATCTAATTAATACAACTTCTATTATAAAGAGAAACAACAAATCCCAAAAAAATATGTCAGATCATAATATATGAAAAAAATGCTATTATAAAAACTAGATTAATGGCAGTAATTCAGCAGACAATTTAGTCTAGAAAACTCAACAAGTGCACGATATTGAATAAAATCTGAACATCTAGGGGAAAAAACATCAAGTGGGAGAACAAATACGAGACAAGTGTAACACTGAAATCTGGTCACGCTTTACACATTGCTCTTTGTATCTAAACATTCATGAAAAACAGATAGAACAAAAATCAAAGAGTATCAATTATTATAACAGTAGTTCTCTGGTCTACTATACAATTGAGACATGTTTTAAATATAGCACAGCTGTTTAATGAGACAGTAACATATGATAGATAGGACAGAACAAGAAAAGGCTATTAATAATCTATCATTGCGCAAACGTCACTATGATATGAAAGGCTCCAATACATCCGCGGGCGCCGGCACAAAAGCGCTCATGCACATTCCGAGCGCTGAACCATGCGCGTGAAGCCACATGGAGTCACATGCCGCTTAGCCCAGACATGAGCCCAGCGTGTTCGGGCTTGCAGTCTGCACGGAAGAGTTCAAAGCACAAAGGAAATCAAATACTGATTCGTGTATAATATACAGTATTCTAGCTATGCAATCGTTCATTGAACCTTTACTTTTAACAGTTTTAAATTTCAATTACTGTGCACGTGAAGAACAATAGTGCTCTGACTAGTGTTTTGCTCTAACAGACACCCGGTAGAAAGTAACGTCATGATTTAGTTACAGCAATATTCCAGCAAGACAAAGTTGTTTTATGCAGAAACCATAGACGATTTATCTACAGATCAAGTATAATAATAGGAACATTGAATCATCTTTGAGAGAGTTTCATTGTATTGACTGTCGTAACCAAACTGTGGAAACCCTGAAGGAAGATTTGGTGAATGCAAAATGTAAGTTACACTGAAGAGGGAGAGAAAAAATCTAAAAAATCAATTTTTTGAGAATATGAATCAATTTGACCTGCCAACTCAATTTTATTTTCAAATCGATTTTTTTTTCCCAGCCCTACCCACACGTTCTGTAGCTGCAGCTGTGGTGACTAGAGCAGAGCTGGCAACACCACTGACTCTGTGATTGGTAGATCGGTGGAGGGTGGAGCATCAGACCAAAACACAACATGACCGTTGAGGGCTGCAACTTCACTTTTTAAATGACAATATCCTGGCCGGACTACTGTTGTCAGTGATATAAGTATTTGAAATGAACATGATTTCTTAATGTCTAGTGACATATCAGGGCCATTTTATGATTATTTGAATAACATTTCTTACATACAGCTCCTTTAAAGTGAATTTCGTTTTCGTTTCAATTTTATATTGACTTTAATCAATGTTTCGTCAACCACATGCCTGGATTTAATACAAAAGAAGTAAAAGCAAACAATTATAAATAATCACAACGCGCCGGCGAGTAAACTGGAGCGCGTCTCAAAAATATAAACTATAGCCTGCCTACTCCACAGACCCGAAACGTATATCTATAAGACGCTTTCATCAGACACGTTGCCATGGTGATGAGCTGGCCCAAAGTTAACTTCCGTTCTGTTTGTTTATACTGTTTACTGGATAATATGGCATTGACTGCAAATGCAGTGAAAGTTAAGGTGATGAGCAGGTTTGTTGAGCTGTGGGATGCAACCTGACCTTGGGAGCAAACGCAATTTTTAAAAATAAAAATGTTAAGGTTTAATAACAAAGAGGGAGACGGCGGAATTAAAATAGCTAGGTTTATCCAAGTATCCGGGACAGTGTTTCCCATACATTTAATAGTGACAGTCCACCACATTATCAGCGCTGACCGCCACATATTGATTTCCGTGTTTTTACAATTTAAGATGGGAAAAGTTGTATTTGACTGCAGAGTTGCGCACAGCGCATATTCACATGCTCCCTCCTCTCTCTCTCTCTCTCTCTCTCTCTCTCTCTCTCTCTCTCTCTCTTCTCCTCGCAAACACATTGACAGCAGAGCAGTCTGTGTATTGAATGGTTAGTATCATAAACAATGCTGCAGATCCATCCAACATGCTGTCAATGTGGAGACCCACCTTAATAAAAAGGTTAGCAAGCATGTAAGAAGCCTAGCTAATAAGGAGAGCTATGTTAACCTTATTAAACCCCGTCGCGCGCTCACCACAGTGTTTTAACACTGCGGTAAAATCAGACACGTCGGTAGAAAAACTTCTTGTCTCCAATTTTTGTTCAACGGGTCTGGTAGTGTCACATTTTAGTTTGGCCAGGTAATATTTATTTTCTTTGACTGGCAAGAAATACCAGCTACCAGGCGCGGATTTACGGGCGGGC
>JAQIUQ010007452.1:32500-115000 GCA_030378365.1 Hybognathus amarus | reverse complement strand
AATAATAAGAATAAGAATTTCAAATTGAGCCAGAGGTGGAAAATTCTTAATTAATGTAACGTGATGTATTTTTTAGATACCTAAAATATGTTGCGCATACAGCTCAACTAACTCGATCATTATAAAGGTGTTTGCAACAGCACCACCACATCCACTTTATTTGAGAATCGGAATATCAGATATATCCTGCTATAGCTAACAAATTTGTAAAATTTTGAATAAAAAGAAATAAAAGCAGTCAGATCATCAGTCATTCAGCTATTGTGGCTGCGTGTGACAAGCAATGAAAATAAAAAACTTTTCAACTTACGTGTGAAAGGTTAAGTAAGGCTTACATTTAAATGTGTATTTGTTTTGGTGTGTGGTCAATAAATAAAGGAATTAAAAAGATGGGCAGAAAACCTGTTTGTCGCGCACCTGTCATGTCTCTAGTCCCCACCAGTGGGCCGCACTCGCGCCCGCGCACCACACTTTGAGAAACGCTGAGCTGACTAACTTAGCAATACCTCTGTTTGGTCAGGATTTTTCCTCTTTTGGCGGGTGTCGACCAACAATGAAAAATCGTTCTCTAGCTGCCTTTCAATGTCCTTTTCAACTTTCCATCTGTTAGCATGCACTGTCAGCTTTCTCCAACCATTCACTTCAGCCCAGCGACTGCGCAAAATACTGTACAAACTTGGTAGAGAAAGTGGGTTATATCGAAGTAACCAGGGGGGGTCATATTAGCTGGATCTGATTTTTGAGGGGTCATAACCGTAACCCCCCATCCCGAATTCCCATCCCGATCCCAATTAAAACAACATCTAGTGCTGCCACATTCCAGTGTCTAGACAAACGCCTCCAAATACCCCGCAATTAAGGCAGGGAAGGGGCAGGGGTTAGGCCTGGGAAGTCACTGCTGTTCCTACAGGACCACTGGTAAAGCGTTCCTTGAACATGTAAGGAAGGGAAGCCACATCCTGTCCGAAGGGAGGTAACATGTGGCCAATACACACATGAACTGGGGGGACAATCAACTGAACAGTGAGGGCAGAGCAGGCTTTGCCAATAGAAGACACGAGCTCGCCGCAAGGAGCCGTACCATGGATGAATACACATACAGGGCTCGCCGTAGGGATCACAGCATATGGACCCAGCATAACACATGTTCGACCAATGCATACGAGTGATAGACCTGGCTTCGGACATTCCTCCATGTCCATTGTCGAAGGGTATAGAGGAACTTTACAGTGTTCAGCTAAAAGGGGAATTCAACTGGAGCTAGTATAGCGCATGTATCCAGTCCATCCAGTTTCAGCTTGTGAGAGATAGCAGGCCTGAATTCCAGGCACAAGTCCTTGACTGAAAGCGAGCAAGAATGTGCTAAAACGTTTTTACTCCATGACCCTTGCTCCCTTAGGAACTACCACACTACCACATATCCTTGAGATAGCAACTGGAACCTCCCCGTCCAGTTCTTTGAATGTGGGTGCCATTATGCCTCGTCCCTGAAATATATTCAGGGGAAGTCAGGAAGGCTGTCGAGGGAACTAGATCTAGTTGGGCCAAAGGGGTCAACTATCAAGACCTGTTCCACTCCTGATTTAGCACAATTCACTGAGCTTCAGGAGCATTTCTGCTTAACACCTGAGTGTTATGAAAATCACTGAACTTGAGCAGCACCAACAAATGTTAAATCGCATAGCCGCTTTCTTAGAAGGCTCACTGGGGAACGCATTTCTGCAGAGCCCTGGGGTCAGCTGAGAACCAGTGTCTATCCGAGGGATGTCCGCTCAGACACAGACACAACTGGCAGAGGGACGAGTGCAGAGGGGTAACATATGTAACTATGCGTCCCTGAAAGTGGTCCCTGCCCAGCTGGACCGCCAGGGGATTGTTGTCTCCACTATAGCTGTGGTGAGGCTCATTGGTGGCAAGATTGAGCAGGGCCAGAAGACATTTATAGTGGAATGAAGTGACCTCAGAAGCTTTTGACTTTTGAGGTGACGGGCGCAGTTGACAAGTGAGGGAAGCTTAGATGTCGCGATGTTGTCTTTTCAGACCAGTACCAGCTCGCTAAGCAGCAGTGGCTCAAAGTGAAGTGAACTGCCAATTCAAGGTAAAGAATACCAATGACATCAAACGATTGGCTCAGAAGCGAAAGACAACTATTTCGTCCATCAACTTCCGTATTTATACCTGTGCCGTGGGCGGAGTGTGTAATGCATTTCAAGCATGCCAATTACATTGGCTCATTTTAATAGTCCTCGAAGAAGACAGGCTCTCTAAGTATGATCCCAATCAGTCGTCATGTCGACTACTGTACGTCGAACGTGAGCGACTGAAAGGGAACCATAGATTGTTTTAAATTGTGAAAAAAAATTGTTTGTAAAGGCAATATGCGTGGGACGTAAACGCCCCAACCCCTTGTCATTAATAATTAGGTGGTTCTCATCTGAGAAGACAAAGACCAGCTGAAAGGAAAAAGACTGACATCTCTATTTTCATTCAGATTACATAAACTGAGATACATAAACTATTTGCTGCACACTTCTCTGTGACAAGTATTTACTGAGTTACAGTTCATTTTCGAAGCGATTCAGAATGGACTTCACTGACAGAGAGAAGGCAAAAGTCGTTTATTTTTCTTAATTTGACAAAACACAACAAATTGTTTTTATTGTGAGTATAGGCAAAAAAATAGACACTTAACAGGATCAAATGATGTATAACACTTATGTTAGATCAAAATCAGTATTTTGAGTCTTTTGCAAAAAAAAGTGAGCTGGTATCGACGGTGAGGGTTAAAGGGCATCCAGAGACCTTCAGACGAGAGAGTTATGAATAAGTGTGGAACTTGGGAATAACATTTGGATTCGCATTGTCTCAAGTCCATCAGCACTAATGCAGTGGCACAGGATCATCAGCTGTCTATAGTCGGAATTCACCCTCATTTCAGATCTTAATGTTTTAGCCCTTTAATTGCTTAAACGGACCATCTGCTCTATGTGGTTTTATTAATATGAATTCCCCATTTGGAGGATAAAGAATCACAGAAGAATTGCCCAAGAAATGTTTTCTCATACAAGGTCTGAAATGATAAGATAGCACTAATTTCCCAGAAATTACTGGCTTTGACTTATCTCATAGAATTAGACTAGCGGGAGATTTTGAATAAACTTCAATTAAGCCATACTATTGAGCATTTGGGGATTTTAATACACTAGATGTTCAAATAGGAAAAAGTGGAATTAGCTGTTCCATTAGGGATATTTCACAGAAAATTTTAATTCTGTCATCATTTACTCACTGGGGTCTTATGTGGTAATTTTGCATTCCATTGACTTTCACAATATGGACAAAAACAGTTGAAGCATTTATCAAAATATCTTCTTTTTGGAATTATCATCTTTAAAGAGTAACTAAACATTAAACCAACTTTTTTAGTTAATAATCTGTAAGAATGGATCTTTATTAATATACCAGTCATTGATTTGAGAAACTTTTTTGACATTTGTGTTTAAAGTGTTTTACTTCTACAATATATGGTGTAAAAACGTCTTAGTGCTGCCCTCTTCAGGTTGAACAGTGGCTCCTGCAGTTGAATTTTCCTATTGGATGTTCCGCACTTCGTGACATACGCAGGTTTCAGCTCACCGCGCTCCTAGCACAAGCGGCAGTATAAAAAAAACAGCTTTTTTCGTCAAAACTACTGTAGGGAGTCAGGAGTTGAAGTTGCGAGTATTGAAACCGATCAGGATAGAGTGTTTTAGCATCGATTTCATCCCCTCTGTCTCCGCTGGGGTCTGCCCACTTTTTCAGCATTTTTCAAATATTGCCAGTGGGTGGAGTCAGGCTCTGACCAGGGGTTTAGTTACCCTTTAAACAGCAAAAGTGTGAATACAGAGAAAGATGTTTATCTGGTTCTTTAGAAAAGAGCACCATAAACTAATGTCATATGGAAAGGCATTAATATATGCCATAAAAAGGCAATATATGCCATAAACATATGGAAAGGCTGCAGTACATGACATGTCAAAGCGCATTGAGGTGATTTAATCATGAAAGACAACGTGCCAACTTGAGTCCACTGCCCTGAGCCTCAGCCTCAGCCGTCCCTGTACTCACTCACTCACCTCCTTCTGTGTATAACAGATGTGGCTTTTGTCCGCTGGGATGAGAGAAAGGGAGTGAGAGACTGAGGGAAGATGAAAAAGATGAGCTATTGGAAAGATTCCCAAAATTGCTTAACACCTAATTCAGCCATGCTGAGTTTTTCATAAAATATCTGCTGTCCTGATGAAAATGGAAAAAATAATAAAATTATGAAAATTAAATTTTTGGAACTTACAATTTTGTGGTGTAAAATGGTAGACTCTTTGTCCCATTAAGGCAACATTTTTAAGCATTCCCATGTCTTGGAATAAAATACAACAATATTCTGCTCAACAGAGAAATTATTTTGTGTGTGTTTGTAATTGTGGTCCAGGGATTCCCTTCACGTTTTGGGGACCAAAATGACATTTTGAGAGTACAAAATGTTAGTCTCCATGAGAAAAACAGCTTATAAACCATACTAAATGATGTTTATAAGTTAAATTATTTTAGTTTGAATAGAAAATCAACCCCTGGAAGGTTGGAAGCAAAGATTTTTAGGTAAACTGTTCCTTTGTTGAAAACTGTTTTTTTTTTAGGTTGACATGATTTGATTGATTGATTGATTTGATTGATTGACTTGATATGGTTGGTTGTAGACTACAGTGGGCACAAAGCTGCATACATCAGTCTTTCACTCCTGTGCTTTGGCTACTGTTAACATGGGAGAGCTGCTCTCCTGGACCACATTTGCTGTCCTTAATTGGTTTCTCAGTCAGGGCGACTCCTGAATAGTTAGACACAAAGGAATTTCACACTTGACTGTGCTTTCCACTTTTTTTGTAGAAAGAAAATGTTGATTTGGAGACAAACTAGATGTGTTAAGCATTCTTTAATAAATCAGAATAATTTCTTCTTTGGATTTTTATGAAAGAGCAAATTAATGGACTTCCCATATTTCCATCTTATTTTTTCTTTTAGTTTCTCTTTTGGATATATTGAATTGGATGTTTTGCAGTAGCTAATCTGGACCAATGGGAGAAATCTGCTTTTTTGAGTTATCAGTGGGTCAAGAAAACGCAGACATTTCCACTTTATCTCCCCAATCGAGGTGTGTTATTGGTTTCCTCTGCACCCCAGCACTGGCAGCATATCAAGAAGAGTTTATCACCGCGCTAATACATAACATGACAAGATGTCAAGGAGTAATTTTCCCAGACACTCCTGGGTTTAACTTTGTTTGGATGGCGCTCTCCCAGAGATACTCTTTTATCACCTGGCTTACACAATTGGCATCTCATTGTATGAGAGCTGACGCGAGTCTCGTTTGACACACATTTTGAACAGGGGAGTATAATTAGAGTGTAATGAAAACTTAACTTAAGATTGAGACGGCATGTTATTGCCTTGACTGCCCCCATTTCACCTGATTTCCTTTCAAGATAGATAGATGATAGATAGATAGATAGATAGATAGAACAGACAGACAGACAGACAGACAGACAGACAGACAGACAGACAGACAGACAGACAGACAGACAGACAGACAGACAGACAGACAGACAGACAGAGACAGACAGACAGACAGACAACAGAACAGACAGACAGACAGACAGACAGACAGACAGACAGACAGACAGACAGACAGACAGACAGACAGACAGACAACAAACAGACAGACAGACAGACAGACAGACAGACAGACAGATAGATAGATAGATAGATAGATAGATAGATAGATAGATAGATAGATAGATAATAGATAGATAGAACTCAATTTGTTTTGATCAGTCTTCTTGGCACATCTTGACTCAGGAACATTTCCTCTTTTTTGTAAAAACCTTCCAGTTCTGTTAAATTGTGATGACATCTTTAGTGAATGGCCCTCTTTAGGTCCCCTACAAATCTATAGGATTCAGGTCTGGGCTTTGGCTGGACCATTCCAAAACATTAATCTTTCTTTAAGCCAGTCTTTTGCTGATTTAGATTTGTGTCTTGGATCATTGACGTGCTAATAGGTGAATGCTTTCTTCATTTTCAGCTTTCTAACAGACGCCAGAAGGTTCTGTTCCAAAATTGACTGGTACTTGGAACTATTCATGATTCCTTCCACCTTCTTTATAGTTCCCTTTCGAATGGTCACTTCGTATTGCGAAGCTACACGCAGGAAAAATCAGAGCCCGTCAATGGGCGTGGCCTCATCCTATTTTCAGTCGCCGTACTGCATGTATCTGACTGTTTTACTAAGCCTTCGCTGTTTGAACAAGCCCTTTAGCCTGAGCGAGCATAATCTCAGTGGACTACGCCTCTCTCAGCTGTTTTCTCTCTGACGCCGTCTCACCTGTGGCTATCCGGCGATGACGCTATATCCTTTCTATTGTAATATTCTGTGTTTGTGGTGAACGCACCGTCGGCCATGTCCCGCGTGTTTCACTTTCTCTTGCTCAATCAGTTCTCTGGTTCCTGTTCGAAGAAGATCACTAGGTGGCCCCCTCCCAGTTTTTACTCTGACTTTCCCCTGGAAAAAGCCTGTGCAGTCAGTCCAACACTCAAGTATGTGCATAAATGTGTTGAGTTAAGTCAAAGAGCTAAAGTGCTTCGCAGACCCCCAAAGTTTCAGGCGGTTATCGAGACCTTGGTGAGAAGTGATGTGGGTCACGTTCTTCGCACCGAAATGCAGAATTTATTAGCAAAAGGTGTGATAGAATTAGTCCCCCTGTGCTAAAACAGGTGGGTTTCCACAGCCGTTATTTACTAATTCTGAAAGAGATAGCGGCCTCAGACCCAAACTAGATTTGAGGCATTTGAACAACGCTCTCATGAGATGGCCCTTCAAAATGTTACGCTCGCCCAGGGGATTGGTTTTTCACTATGGATCTGAAAGATGCTTACTTTCACATTCCAATAAACCATTCTCACTGGCCAATCTTGAGATTTGCCTTCAAGGGACAGGCCTATCAATTCTGCCGTTCGATCAGTCTTTGGCACCCCGCACATTCACAAAGTGTGTCGATGCAGCACTCTCTCCTCTGAGACAAAGAGAAGTGCGCATGTTGAATTACCTCGACGACTAGCTGGTGCTGGCGCAGTTGAGAGTCGAGCTACTGAGCTTACAGGGACTTGATTCTCGGCCATTTAAAATGCCTGGGTTTCACAATCAAGGTTCCTGTCCCCCAGCCAGGTCACTCTCTAGGCATAGTTCTAGACTTTGGTGACGATGAAAGCCCAGCCCACAACTGAGCGCGTGCTCTAAGTGCGAGTGCTTGCAGCCTCATTCAGAGTGCGTGCCCTTGAAGAAATTTCAGAAACTGTTTGGTCTAATGGAAGCAGCATTCCCAGTACTCTGCATAGGATTACTACACATGCGCCCGCTGCAGCACTGGCTAAAACGCTGTGTGCCAACCCATGCATGGCAGTCAGGCAGCCTGCACATCATGGTGAATCATGATTGTTTTAAGGACCCTGGTTCCCTGGCAGGCTCAGGACTAGTAACAAGAGGGTGTGACAATGGGGACAATTTCCAGGTTGGGAGCACTACACGAGGATGCGCCTGCCTCTGGTCAAGCACGGAGGAGAGCTTACACATCAACTGTCTGGAAACGAAAGCAGTTGGTTTGGCCCTGAAGACATTTCTGTCAAACCTCAGGGGTTACCAAGTCTTAGTCTGCCATGGACAACATGTCAGTAGTGGACTACATAATTCACCAGGGTGGCGTCAGGTCAGGTAACCTGCATGCTTTTGGCGAGAAATCTCCTCTTATGGGCACAGAACAATCTGAGCCCTTTGAAAGCTGGCGCATATCCAGAATTTGGGTGCAGAAATGCACTTCGTCGGGACAGCACTCCCCTCAGTGAGTGGTCCCTGAACCCACAGATGGTCAGTCTGATATGAAGGTGTTTGGCAGAGCTGAAATCGACCTGTTCGCCTTGAAGAAAAACTTCCACTGCAATATGTTGTTCTTGAAGGCTCACGTCTGGTCCAGCCGTCCCCTGTATGCTTTCCCCATCTCGATGATTCCACAAGTCATCATTTGGGTCAGTGAAAGCGGGTGCCCAGTTCTTCTGGTGGCTCCTCTCTGGAATTCCAGACCGTTGTTTCCGGAGCTGGTTCAGGTATCGGATACAGCTCCATGGCCTGTCTTCGAAGTGGTTCACGAGGGGAACGATGTGACGTCCGTGGCCCGATCTATGGGTGTGGCACCTAAACGGGTATCCGGGGACCTTCCTGTGAAGGTGTTGAACACTATATCTGAAGCTAGGACCCTGTCGACTCGGCACCTATGCTTCGAAATGGGAGGGTTTTTTCCAGCTGATGCTCGAAAAACCATATAGACCCAGAGTCATGTGAAATATCAGTGGTTCCAAAATACCAACTTGTATCCGATGCACACTTATTTAAATTGATGCATCGCATCGTTAGCTTTTATGCCGATGCACCAATGCGAATCAGTGAATCTTACCATCCCTAATATACATGTTAGGATTACGGCTTGTTCTATATGCCCATGGTTCCTGAGCTGCAGGGGCAACCAGTTACTCAGTGCGGCATTTTGCATAGCGTTCCCACTGCATATAGCAACGCAATATGAAGTGACCGTTCGAAAGGGAACTACTTGGTTACTCACGTAACCTATATGCAAGTATTGCGTAGCCGGCCGCACTGTACTTAACTGGCTAGTTGTTGCTTCAGTCGTAAACCTTCTATAATGGCGAATTCGGGGACTAATATAGGCTGAGGCCACAGCCCTCTGACGTGTAATGACGTAGAGGGCCACTGTTAATCCCAGTTAATAACTGTTAAAGTTAGTGCCACCAATTTAATCCACTTGTTGATGACCGTCTTCACTCTGTACCATGCTTCATGGCTGCTCCGGAGGGTAACCGGAAAAAAAAGCCGGGGGGTGAAAACTTTTGAACAAGTTAAAGCTAGAGTTGGCTAGAGGGACCGTAAAAATTGTCAGCAGTAACTTTATTGCTGTTGACAAGCAAGTTCAGTTTCAATGCTGTTTAAAAGTAGAAACTCAGGAAACCTCACTTGACCTTCATACTGAGTTCTGGTCTCAAATGTAATTTTCAAGATGTTGGTCTTTGTTTCAAATGGAACGACATAGCATTGCATCTTGTATTTTGTCAGGTTTACCAATAGATTTTTTTCATCCTGTATAAATAATTTCTGAGCACAGAAGCCCTTTGAAGTGAGCAATCGCTTTCTCTTTCTTTCAAACTAAAATTTTTCTGTCTGTTTTCTGCTGCCCTTTTTTTCTTTGTTAGTCATTTTGGAAATGGACCCAGCAGTGTTTTTTGAAGTCCCACAAACACCAATCAAGCGCTTATGATATGCACCTATAATGAAGCAAAATGGCACGTAATTTGAAGCTGTAGAAAACAAATGCAAATCTAAAAGGCATTCATGGGTGTATGCTCTTTGATTCTGTATTCTGTAGGAAGAGCAGTTTCTCACTGTCTTTACAGCTTTGAGGTATGCACAAGTTCTGTAAACATCAGTAATTAAAATAAACCCATCATAACAATCCAGCTAATCTGTGCCTTTGTCACATGTATTATTTTTGGTATCACCTTTAACATTTTTGCCTATAATCAAACAGGCCTTATTGGTGTACAATGCACACTGTCACATTGTATGCTAATTATAGTATATTGAGCAGGGTCACAGCAGTCATGACAATGAGGGTTGGTTTATGATTTTAACTGTAGAATATTATATATTTATAACATATTCGTTATGTTTCACAGTTACTTCAGAATCACTGAAGGAGAAACCTAAAACAAACAAACACCAATCACCATAATGGCGACTTAAATGTATGTTTTTTGTAAGTTGTACTCATTTTAAATAAGTTTACTTTTAAGGAATTAATTTGAATAATTATTACTCAATTCTAATTTGTTAATATTGATTGTAATCTGTTGCCCCATTTTATTTTTTTAATTTTTTTTTGTTTAGATAAAGCGCATTCATTTTTACAGTGTACTTACTATAGGGTAAGGATTAGTATTAAAGTTTGGTTTAGGTTCAGTTGCATATCATTATGCATAATTTAATATTAAGACCTAATTTCTAAGAAATGTCTCAGAGATGTGTACTAAAACTGTGACGCTTGTATATTGTTAATAAACAGGGGAAATAATACATACAACACAATTAGTTTATTGATGGACCAGCCTGATCAAGTCTTATTCTTTAAATTCAAACACAGCACCTCACTAAACATATGCAATGCTCTAATTAGCTTTTAATAATCAAAGACGTGCTTGCGGAATGGGAAAATTGTAAGCTTGTAAGTTGAAATGAAACTTTGATAGCAAGAAGCTTAATTGGTTCCAGCATCTGGCAGATGTTAGTCATGAATTAATCACTCAACAGTTTACTGTTCAATAAACACACACACACACACATTTGCACATTCTGCCTTTTGCTCAATGGTTTTCCCAGTTTTCTGCTGGTCACTGCTACACTCCTTCAGCCAAGACCTCCATTGTGTGTTTGTTGAAATTTTGAGTGGCTGAATAAAACATTATTTAAGCTCCTTTTCAGTCCCGCAATAATTATCCATTTCCATATGAAATCACAGAGCCTCAATTCATTGGTGACAATTTTCATAATCTGCCAGTTTCTAGCCAAACTGAAGGCTTAATAGCTGAATTCATGCACAACGACATGAATGAATGAGCCGCCAGTACAACAGACTTAAAACAAACACATTTCTGCTGTTTACTGCTTGATAATCATTCCGGTCATTGGGAATTTAGGATAATGTAAATTAACTGTAACACTTTTAAGAATTATAATACACAAAAATGCATGTTAACACAAAAATGCCCTGTTGAATAATTAGTGTAGTGGCTTTCATTTGTTTAATGATTATTCAAGATCATACTCTTACACCCAAATAAGCATATTTAATGTTCACATGAGATCTTTTCAACCTGCATATTGTGATGTTTTTCGTTCACTGTTAACTCTTGACACGATACCATCTGGAAGCTTAATGACAGAAGCAGAAGGCTACTTGATGAGAGATTTGTCTTCCCAGACATATTGCAGGAATAAATTTGTCTGACAGTGGTCATTAAGGCATTGATTCATTAAATGCCATGTGGTCAGATTTGAGTTTTAGTGCTTCATTGCTGTGCGAATCTTTAAGAGCTGCTTGAATTGTGAGGGTCAGTGGGGCTGTTCTTTCATTGGAAACAGTAGGGGGAGAAGCTCTAACATATGTCATGTTGGCTCTTTGCACAGAGAAGCAAAGCTTTCTTTTAAATTTGTTGTTCTCAACCAATGTTAAAACATTTTAGTTGACACAGAAGTGCAAAAATATTCAAACATTTTATATAACGCACACACATTTAACAAAAACACATGCTTCTGAAATAACATGATGATTTCACTATTGTAGTATAATTAGGGTTGGGTATAGACCCCTTTTGCGCCGACGTCACAGTGACGTCACGGCGCTAGCTGGAGGCAAAACAAAGTGAAAACTGCAGGCGGCCAATGCAAATCAGCACAGATTCGGCTACATAATAAGGAGCTTAAAATACTTTTATTATTATTAAATATCATCGTATTGTGTTGTTTGGTGCTAGTATCAATGTAAAATGAATATGCTGTATCTGGACATTTTATTTCTAGAAAATATTCACATGATTAAAATCGCACTGTAATGTCACTGTTTACATTGTCGTCGTCTCGGCGCTGGCTCGGCAGAACTGCAGATCGCACACACAAGTCTTGTACAGGACCATTCAGCACATAGTTATAGGCATCTAAAGATTTATATGCCCTCAGTTTCTCTTTACGATCGGTTTCTCTATAAGGTAGGTGTCAGAAGTCAGGCCACTCAACCGAGGTAATGTTAATCCTGTCAGATCGTCCATGCATTGAGTGAGCGAGCGTGTAGGCGGCTACGGGTCGGCCAATCTGGTTCTGTCCGTTAAAATTAACTTTTGAAAATAACAATCGTGGTCCTGGACACTGAGTGACCTTACACATTAAGATAAAATCTGATTTTCTTCAGTCATTGTTAAAAAACAAGCTAACAAAACTTGCTTACTTGCATTAGTTAAGCGGCCAGAGCGCTCATTCTGCCTCCACCTAAGCTCCGCCCACATAAAAACGTCACCGTGTTTACCAACTATAAAGGGGTCTATCGGTTGGGTTTTATTCGGATACCAGTACCTACTCGGTATTATTTTAAACGGTTCTTGAAACGGTACTTCAGAAAACGAAACCGCACACACTGTCAAAAAAAAAATGGTAACACTTTACAATAAGGTTCATTAGTTACTACATTAGTTAACATTAACAAAGAATGAACAATACTTCTTCAGCATTTGTTAATCTTTGGTAATGTTAATTTCAACATTTACTAATACTTTATTAAAATCTTGTTAACATTAGTTAATGCACTGTGAACTAACATGAACAAACAAATGAACAGCTAGATTTGTATTAGAACGTTAACAAAGAATAACAAATACAGTAACAAATGGTTAGTTCATGTTAATAAATGAACCTTATTGTAAAGTGTTACCAAAAAAAATAATACCCCTTTATTTACAGGGCCAAACTGGACACAATATTAACTTACAATATAAATACAAGTAACATATGGTAATAATAAATAAAACTAATATAAAATAAAAGTTAATATTTACATAATATCAAATAAAACAATATTATATCAAACAATGTAATTATACTGGAGATTAATAGAGATTACTACCAGGGTAATATAATATCGACATGGCTACAGGTTCCCATGTTTTGTCTCCTTTAACTAGTCATGTTATTTTGTCATTTACTAGTTAAGCTCTTAGCCAGTTTGATATTTCGTTCCCACTGCGTCTTATGCGCAGCTTTGAGTAAACATATGAAAGAGAACGTCTCTGTGTAACCCATGTTCTCTGAATAGGGAACGGGACGCCAAATATCTCGCGCTGCTTTTCGGCAGAGAACTCTGGAGCAGATGATGCTTGCTAATATAATATGAAGATGTGAGCGTCAAGGCGGCGCGAATGGTGATTCTATATCCATTGACAATCGTTATTCTGACGCGTAATTTTACACGTGAAATGCAGCCAAACATTTCACGTGTACATTTTATGTGTGTTTAATCCCCTCACATATCAGAACGTATCAGCTGACGTTCCGGGAGTCTGCCGCATATTGATAACGGCTCCCAGATGATCGCAAATTAGTTCAAATCTCCCGGAATCAAGTGCGAGCGAGCAACGCGCGTGCGAGACAGATCAGACAGTGCTTCAATAAACCGTATAGGCGCGCACGTCGGAGAGGGCAAGGGAGACCGCGAGAGACTGCGTGTGTGCGCCTCATGCCACTGCATGCCACAGACTCAGGCATCGAAATCAGGCACCGAAATTTTCATTCTGATTCGGTCTGGTTACTACCGTTTAAATCAGAACCGGTTCCCTGTTAGAACCGAGTTTCGGTACCCAACCCTAAGTATAATAGATGTAGAACGCATTTGCAGCTGCACGGCTCGAACCATTGCACATCTATCTCGCTCATAGGCTGTGCTGCATCAACTGCACATCCAATGGTGCGGGCACCTCTGGCCAGGGGTGTAAAGTAACGAATTACAAATACTCACGTTACTGTAATTAAGTAGTTTTTTTTTTCAGAAATTGTACTTTTTGAGTAAGTTTAAAATTGTGTTATTTTTTTGTTTTACTTGAGTACATTTTAAGTGATGTATCGGTACTTTTTCTCAGCTATTTTCCTTCTGTTTGTGGCCGTTCTCGTTACATTAACGAGTTCGTCTAATTTTATTTTTATCCATCATCGTGGTTGGATAAAGTGAATCGGTCTCTGTGACTGTCATCTAATCAAATTAAGCATAGAAAACTTTAACCGCCTATTCCTGCTGTTACTTGTGACTGTTGTGGAAGTGCATTCTTCACGCATCAATTCAATCCAGATATCAGCGTCTTCCTCTAATATTCTAAGGTACATTTCACATTTCTGCTTAATATGATATTTATTTAGGCTGGCCTGTCTACAGGGCCTAACATTTGGTCTGAGGTTGGGGGTATTGCGTGACGAGTTCATAATGCGGTGAATTCCCGCTCCCATTTACTTCACAATCACATTATAGAGAGACGCGCGTCACGGTCTGTGCACTGCCGCGTCTCGCGCTCGCCATGCCGTCAGATTCAGAATCAGTGCACCAGGTCGTTAACTTGAACTGCATTTCTTAATAAGAAATTAGCACAGCTCGTTAATAAACAATGTTTTTCGATTAATCCATTATACGATTCCGGCCACGGAAGTCATATCGTTCCCCTCGGAACCACTTCGGGACAGGCCATACGGTCTTCATTTGGCAAGTGCACTTCCGCTTTTTTTTTGCTGCACTTTTTTTTTTTGGATGCTGCTGATAAAACTGCTTCGCCGAAACTTCAGAGACAAAGTGTGTTTGTTTCTTTTGAAAAAGTTTCCTGGATACAACTTCCCTATTTAATGCACAACTCTTACTCAAGTAGTTTTTTGGACAAGTACTTTTTACTCTACTCACACTACATTTTTTGGAATGTAATGGTACTTTTACTTGAGTACGTTTTTTCAGTACTCTTTCCAGCACTGCCTCTGACGTGCGATCAATGAGACAACTCTACGTAATTAAACGTCAGTCCCCATCAAGGGGGTGGGGCCTCAGCCTATATTCAGTCATTCGCCATTATAGCAGGCTTATTTGACTGAAGCGACAACTATTCCATTTAAAACAGTGCGGCCGGCTACGCAATACTCTGTTCCCTAACCCAGGGAACTGAGGTTACGCAAGTTACCCATAATGACCATCGGGGTCATTAGAATATGACAACCCCACCAGCCAAAGCAGGTTTATAATGTGAAAATGTAACCAGCACAGTAACAAGTAATGATAAGACCGGACACCGTCGAGGCCTTAATCATACCGAAAGCACCCTCGTCTGCAGGGAAGGTACCCTCCACGTTATAGAATTTCATTTTTGGTGGCATTTATATTCATTTTGTGTAATTTATATGAGGAAATTTGGAAAAATGATCTCAGAGAAGCTTAATTTCCAACCCAGTTTCTGATTATCCAGTATCTAACAAGATTTACGATTACTGATTATATACTATACGATTTACTAGATTATTAGATTTACAGGTTATTGTTTATACATATAATTGCAACAGCATTTCAAAAATATTTTGATGTGAAATTTCGGTAACACTTTATTTTACGGTGTCTGTAATGCAGAGTAATTACTTTAACTAATTACTTAGTAGTAAACATTGTAATAACATGCAACAAAATGTAATTAACATGTAACGAAGTTATGGAACAGCCTGTACTTACAGATTGTAATTACTCTTATGTAATAGACAGCTACTGTTACACATATGTAACAGGCCGAGTCAGTTGCATACGTGTTACCGACATGGTACAATGTAACAAGTACTTAATGTTACAAAGGTAAAAGCCTGCAGTTACACGTGGTCATTTTGTACCTTCTAAAATAAAGTGCATCAAGTACTTAAGTGCACTTCATGAGTATCTACATTCCTTATCCATCAGAATTAACCCACTAGTTCACAGCTTAAATACATGCAGTAGCTTCTTAATTACATTTAATTTACATAATATTACACAGGTATAAGCTACGCAAAATAAAGTGTATCAAGATTGTACTTAAGTCTACTACATGTGTATCTACAAACCTTATCCATATGTAGTTTAGTTTAAATTAGGCTTAACTCCCTCGTTCACAGCATAAATGCATGCAGTAGCTTCCTAATTACATTGCAATTACATATTACACAGGGATAAGTTACGTAAAATAAAGTGTATCAAGATTGTACTTAAGTCTACTACATGTGTATCTACAAACCTTATCCATGTGTAATTTAGTTTAAATTAGGCTTAACTCCCTCGTTCACAGCATAAATGCAGGGCTCTCAAGCGTCACGCATTGGGCGTGACAGTCACTCATTTCGGTCTTTTGTCACGCACTCCCGCCACACATTGTATTTCTCACGCAGAAAAACTATTGATCATATATTGTATGCCGCAGCGCCCAAATTGTCTCTAGCCGCTTCACTTCTCATAGTGGGACACGCAGCGCGCGTCGTCCCCTGCTCTCGCAGCCTGTCGCTTTATCAGCCAATCAAAAAGGAAAGGGCTACACAATTTTAGCCAATCAGAAAATAGCACTACTGTATCTGGGTAAGATTTAACGCAACAACCAATAAAAAAGCATTTCAAGGAATTGTTCACGTGATTCTGCAACAACATCTCTTCCAAAAGTTTCGTTCACCCGCAGAGGAAACGACTGGAGCTCCGAATATCACTGAGCAGAGTAAGTCATGAGATCTCCTGTTTTAATGTTACAACAAATTTACAAATTGTTTGACACAAACAAAGACAACTTGACTGCTGTTAGAGAATCATATTTTAATAATTATCCTGGCCATGGATGCATTAATCATTGCATATATGTCTTTCAAAGATGTCAGGTAAAAAGCAAACGAGCATCCTCTCATTCGCCCTGAGAGGAAAGCCCCCTGAAAAGGCTAGGTTAGAGGATGCTGGCCCAGAGAAGGTGGCCAAAAGGGTAGGCCCATTAGAGGAGGAGACGGTGCCATGTGTCATACATTTTCTGCAAGTCTCAGCAATTAATAACAACACAAAAACACTAATATTAATATTATTAATGAAACACCCACATTCCAACCACCCCCCCCCCCCCTCAACAACCAACAACACCCCCCCCCCATTGGGGCGGGAATGTCACTCTTGCCTGTCTTCAAAACTGAGAGCCCTGTAAATGCATGCGGTAGCTTCCTAATTACATTGCAATTACATAATATTACACAGGTATAAGCTACGTGAATAAAGTGTATCAAGATTGTACTTAAGTGTATCATGTGTATCTACATACCTTATACACATGAAATACACTTAAGTACAATCTTGATACACTATTTTAGAAGGTACAAAATGACCATGTGGAACTGCAGGCTTTTTTCACACCTTAGTAACATATTTAAATACTTGTTGTTACATTGAGTAGTACAACATACTTTTTTATATAATTACATTGTACCAAGTCGGTAACACGTATGTAACTGACTCGGCCTGTTACACATGTGTAACAATAGCTGCCTATTACATGAGTGTAATTACAATCTGTAAGTACAGGCTGTTTCATAACTTTGTTACATGTTAATTACATTTTGTTACATGTTATTACAATGTTTACTACTAAGTAATTAATTACGTAATTACTCTATCACGGACACCGTAAAATAAAGTGTTACCGAAAATTCTAATATTTTTCTATTAATATATTAGTCTGTATTTATATTGCTTAATCTGCACATACATTTTTGGACTTTTTTTCCCATTTTTTCCCATTTTTTTATATCACTGTTGTTACTGCAATTTTGAACGTGATTCTTGCATTTAGATTTAAGTGTCACTTCAGAAACTTTGCAGCGTATTAATACCGTTGGTTCTCTTAGCAGCACGAAAAACTAAACTTTTATAAAAAGTCTGAACGTGTATATATATCTTAGAAACCGCGCAAAGAGATCTCCATCAAAAAAAAAAACTCTGCAATCAAACCTTTGTTATAATCAAAGAAGCTATATGTGCTGCACAATGAATCTCTTATTTACATCTTGTCTTGTTATGAGAATTTGTGAGTGTGCAGAACATAGCATTGGACGAAAAATCCTGCGTTATGAGTGATGAAACTTAAACACCTCTGATTGGCCATTGCAGTTCAAGAAATCAACAGATTATGTCTGTGATTGGCCACATTGATGAAACGCTACAAAACACATTGTAAATAGAAACATTTGACGCTATCCAAAATGGAAACATAAATACACACTGAATTGTTTGCCAATTCTGTTAAAGGATTAGTTCACTTTTGAAAAAACTTTTGCTGATCATTTACTCAACCCCATGTCATCCAAGATGTCCATGTCTTTCTGTCCTCAGTCGAAAAGAAATTAAGGTTTTTGATGAAAACATTCCAGGATTTTCCTCCATATACATAGACTTCCATGGGAACCAGATGTCCCAAGGTCCAAAAGATTGTTAATAACAGTTTCAGATGCAGCTTCAAATGTCTTTAAACGACACCAGACGATGAATAAGGGTCTTATCATGCGAAACGATGGGTTATTTCAAAACTTATTCCAAAAATGTAACTTTTCTAAGGACAAATGCTAGACTTGCTCTATTCTGTGAGGCGCGTTGTAACGTCACGTAATACGTAATTACGTTCAAAAGGTCACGGCGACGTAGCCGGAAGTACAGAGTCAGTAAGTTGAACACATAGGTTGAACGTGCAAACTAACTCAAACGCCGTTTACAAAAAAAAAAGGAATTAAAAGGTAAAATAACGATGTCGGACGATTTTGATTCTGTACTTCCGGCTACGTCGCCCGTGACCTTTTGAACATAATTGCGTATTAGGTGACGTTACAAACGCGCCTCACATATTAGAGCAAGTCTAGCATTTGTCCTTAGAAAAGTTACATTTTTGGAATAAGTTTTGAAATAACCGATCGTTTCGCATGATAAGACCCTTATTCATGGTCTGGTGTCGTTTAAAGACATTTGAAGCTGCATCTGAAACTGTTATTAACTGTCTTTTGGACCTTGGGACGTCTGGTTCCCATGGAAGTCCATTATATGCAGAAAAATCCTGGAATGTTTTCATCAAAAACCTTAATTTCTTTTCGACTGAGGAAAGAAAGACATGGACATCTTGGATGACATGGAGGTGAGTAAATTATCAGCAAAAGTTTTTTTCAAAAGTGAACTACTCCTTTAATATACTATCATTAGTTTCAGCTGAGTTCGCACCCTAGAACCAGGCCTGATCGGGGCAGTAAATGCAACTGAAATGGTCCAAATAAACACAGACTTCTTTGGTTTTGATTTATATGCCCTGGCCTATGTACTCTAAAACAGTCACTCAAGCCTGAATCAAAATTATTTTATTTCATTTTCATTGAAGTAGTTTAATTTGGACATTGGTGGACACGTTTACACACATTTTTTTGTCCTAAACGGTGCATCCCTCCCACTGTCTTTGTCATAGCTGTGCTGTACATTCCATGTGTATTTCCCTCTCAATCAGCTTTCAAATCTTCCTCTAATCTGTCAAATCTGACAGGCAAATCCCACAGTACATGTGCACTTCCAAATTACAACATGCTTGTCTCCATTGTTAATACTTGCCCCGCTAACAGAACAACATGACACGGGAAACAAACACCCTTCAGTCTGGTGTTCAGATCAGCACAGAGGCCTGTCTCTGCGCTGTGAATCTGTGTTCTGTGATTCATCAGTCTGCTGAACCGCTCAGAGGAGCCCTCTGCTGTCAATAACCCCCTGCCTCCAATGCATCCACCTGGCTCTAATGTACACAAATACATTCCTCTGGAGTACCAACATATCCTGGAGCTAAAGCCAAGCCACACATTGTAAAAACAAGAGTGCACATGCGTGCACGTACAGTATGTGCTCTCTCACACACAAGTATACATTGATAGTATTGTAAAGAGAGAGACAAAATGAGGTTCCAATGCTAAATGTAACACCTGAATTTAGAGAGGAAAATCCTGACAAGTCTCATAAACCTGTTAGAGTCTTTATGTGAGATTTTGGAATGATTGGGTTTTTCTTTCAGGTTCTGAATTCAAAACATGAACAGATGTTGGATCTGCAGATTGAATCAGCTGCTTGTCAGAATACCATTCAAGTTGTTTTCATGCAGAGGAAAGTCTGACTAATGTATGTGGGTGATGTTCTGGTTTTGCCTCTACCCACAAAAGAATACAGTTGATAGCATTTACATGACATTGCACATTTTCCGAGTTATTGCGGTAATCATAATTGGTGTGCAATCAAAAAATACACTTGATGACCTACAGATATGTAGTGTGGTGGTTTATTTCTGTTGTATTTTAGAAACATTAATAACACAATGAACTATATATGTTGGGATATCTGAGGTACTGTAGAGACATTCATAAAAATATAATAAATATGTATGATATCAGAAGTCGAAGTGACATTACTGATAGAATTAAATATTGTTGTAATATGGTACTTTAGAGGCATTATAATAAAATACATATTAACTTAAATAAATAATAATTAAACAATTTCATAAAATTAAATTATAATGGTGGTACTGTAATGACAATAATTGATTACATATTGTGATATCATATGGGTCATACTTTAGAGAAATTAATAAGTTTGTGTGTTCCTGTTTGTCATAAAAACATAATTCATAAATGTATATTATAATATAATATTATAATACATTCATAAATTAATATTATTATATAATATTATAATAAAGAAAAAATATATATAACATGAAAATGTTCAAAAATAATAAAATGCACAAAATGAATTAATTACCCTAAATTTATTTTTTTTTAAAAAGTTTTGAGTTTAGTTGGTTTAGGTCAAATTAATTTAGGTTAGGTTGATTGCTTTTAGACCAAGAAAAGGCGTTTGATCGGTTTGATAATAATATCTTTACTTGCTGCATTTGTGTTTGTTCAGGATTTTATCAAATGGTTACATCGGCCTATTTCAGTTTCAAGAGGCATTAGACAAGGATGCCCTTTATCAGGGTAATCATACAAGTATTGCTATTGAACTACTTTTTAACGTAAAGAAAAGTCTTACTGGTTTATCAATACCCACAATGTCTCGGCATTTAAGAACTATAATTACTGCTTATGCTGATGATGTTACAGTCTTTGTTAATGAAAATAATGATATAAAAGAGTACTTGATGTGTATGAAAAGGGCATCATCAGCAAAAGCAAACTGGATAAGACTGAGGCTTTCTGGTCAGGTCAAAGAAATTTGGAAAATATCCTACTACCAGGTAACATGAACTGAAAAAAAGAAAGGGCTAAAAATTGGGAGGGCGTTTTGGAAAGTGTGCACCCGATTGTCTAGATGGAACTAGTTGCTACCCCGGTTATCCTACAGTTATCCTATTTTACAACCTCTAAAAAAACAAAACTAGTTCAAGACATTCAAAGGATGCTGGTGAACATTATTTGTGACAGGACAGCAGTGGGTCTGATCTGCTGTCCTTTTTTTGCCAGTGCAAGAAGGGGGGCAAGATCTTGTAGATATCAGATATAGACTTGTAGCTTTTCATCTGCAAGCTGCCCAGAGACTGCTGTATAACAATGACATTGCTTGGTCTAACACAACAGTCGCACTCTTGAGAAAAGCAGGCAACATTGGACTTGATAAGCACTTCTTTTTATTGAATTTGAATAAAGACAACTTTAACAGACTTGACTTCCTTCTGTAGATCTTGATCTATATAATTTGGTTTCTACCTCAAGACCTGCTGGAATTTTTGGCTTTTGGCTGATGAAAGTGCTACTTTTTTATCTTTTAGACACTAATGCTATGCCAATTTGTCATTGTGGCTTATCTGCTGAATCTGTAAAGTTTGGACACATTTTAAGCATCAGTTTGGATACCCTGGGTGAGAAAACTGGGATAAAATCTATTCGATTTTTGAAACCGCGTGCTGACTTCCAACTATATTAAAGAATGGGTAGGTGGGTGTGACTCAGATTTCCCATCCTTGATGATAATTTCTGACGTAAGAGAATGGCATGATGAGGAAAATCTTATACTGTCTTTTAAAACATGTCTACTGTCTGAAAAAAAAGCTCTGTATGTGACGTGTGAAAGTGATCTAGATCTTCTATCTGGAGTAACATCATCTCTAGGTGGACTGAATTTTTTGAGTGGACATCTCCCCCAAAGGTAAAGCTGACGGTCACTGTATAGACGGTACAATGATAAAATGAACTGGTGACTTATGAAAGTCAGAAGTGAAGACCAGGAGAACTCGGTTGTATGTTCAACAGGATTCTTTATTGAGAATGAGCTGTTGGTAGCTGTAGTCATCAGAGTCTGACTAAGGGAACTTTACATGGTGTCTTATAAGCATTCAGTCGACAGTCCTTAAAGGAGAACTCCGACGCTAAATGAACCTTTGGTCTAATAAAACATTGGTACCTAGTCGACCGTTCTCTGGGATTTGTCTTCATGGTAATCAAATGTAAAGCGTTTTATCTCTAAAAACTGTTTAGCTTATAACACTAGTATATAGGGCATAGAGTAAGCAAAAAGACATACCACTAACAAGGCTCTAAATAGCTCCACACAAACACAGTAACATAATGAGGGTCCACACATGCAAAACGAAGCATTGAGAACTTTGTAAGTGTACAGACCATTTAATAAGAAGATATTTTATAAAGATAGTCCACTTCATGTATACAGACAGAAGACAGTCTTTGGAAAACAGTCTCGACAATTCGAACCACAAATGACGTGCCAAGTGAGCTAAACTGTATGAAGTTCAGCGAACTTCTGAACAGTTTGAACAGCGTTCCTGGTTCGACTTGTGAAACTGTTTTCAGAAGAGGCACCGCCTGTAACTTCCCCACCAAAGACAGAACTTCCCCACCAAAAAAATGTTGTGGGTGGGGTTCAGGCTGGCATCCAGGCTAATAAACATCACTTGTTTGCAAGAACTAAGACTATGCAAACATTCACACATAGTTTGACTCTAAGTAGGATGATCAAAGACTGACAAAACCCCCTCACTGGAAACTCTATTGAATCTAATCAGTATATTCATGCCATCATGTTCACCTTGAATGCCCAATACAGTGCAGTTCTTCTTATGTGTTGTTATGTAAGGATGTAGGATCAGCAGATCTTAAAGGCACACTGCGGAACTTTCTTGGCCACTAGATGGTGCTCGACCCCTAACTTTCACTTCTAGCGTCCCTAGAGGCCACAAGCGCCGCAACACTGTCGCAAATTAAAGTCAACAAACCGTTCAGCCTCCCGTGTCTTTAGATTGTGTGTGCTTGCAGTGTTTGAGGCGAGCAGCTTTGCCGTGCTCGATTCCCTTTATAGCAGTCGACTGAGAGAGCGAGCGGGGTGAGCCCCGTGGAGCTTATCATGTCTGTGAGTGAATGTGGACGTGGGACAGCGGGTGCATTCGCTGCACTGAAAACATCGTCGGTCTGTGCTGGCTGTATGTGTGTTGCATACCTGCCAACTTTTGAGTTTAGCTTGGCGTGAGATATGTTGGGGGGGTGTCGATGTGTTTTCGGGGGGTTTGGGGGGGTGTTCGCTCGCTAATAGATCACGGGAAATTTGTAACTAATTTGCGGTATAACTAGTGGATCACGAGTGGCTCAACAGGTAGATCACTAGATAAACTCATCTTTCAGGCATCTGACCGACCCATAGCTGTCAACATCAAAGGGAGATTTCCCGGAAACCATCCCCAAAATAAGGTGCGTTTTTTTCCCTCACGATTCTTACTCACAAACTTTAAAAAGCACTAATCATTAAAGTCTAAAGAGTTTATAACTACATATGTGTGAGAAAGAGCACTGTGTCATTACAAAAAAAATACCATAGAGAATGTTTAAAAACTAATATCAGCTTACGAGGGAAACGGGGAGGCTGCTTAATTCTGCTGGAGATGATTGGGAAGACTGATCTCTGCACCTTCTGGTTGCACCGATCAGAGGCGCGCCGACATGGAGTAAAGCCTTGTTTATCCTCGACGCGTCTGCACGAGCGCGGTAAAAATGACGCGTTGGGTGCGCAAGACCTCACTTTGAGCTGAGCAAAGTTATTTTGTATCAGCGCGCGTGGCACCGCATCCGAGGACGATCGACTTCAAGCCGAATCTGTCCGAGCTTGTACGTTACGTCTCACAAAGAGTGTAAAAATACTGGATATTTTAAGGGAAATGCTAACACGGGAAGACAGTAAAAGAGCTAAAATACGTGAGAAACCCGGAAAAAAAACGGGAGGGTTGACACTCACAGCATGAGAAATCAGGGGTGTTGCGTGTGAGCGTGTGAAATCAATCAAATGCGGGTGTCTCACGGCCAATGCGTGAGAGTTGGCAGCTATGGTGTTGGTTTATTTTTACAGAAACCGTGGGAAATGTGGTGTGTAACGTTAGTGTATATGGGTACTACTGAGTCAAGTTCACTACATGTAATGTAACGTTACATTTGACATGAGGCGATTTTATTAGTGCGAGCCCTGCACTGATGCGGGCTGTATTTGTGTGTAGAAATGAACACTGGGCTGTGGGCATTTTATTACACTCATAACACCATCGGCTGCGGCCGGAATACCAGAAAATACTACACTGCTTATATGAATTTATCTGGGTTACCTTGGAAACGGCATTTGTGTTCAGGCAACTGTCCGAATCGGTCGAGCACCCCTCCTCCTCCTTTAGCTCACGCCAGCGAGCGAAGCGAAAGCTAGACCAATGTGTTAATCCTTGTCCTGGCTTTTAATTTCTCACTCTCCCCTTTTCTTTTTTAGTTTCCTCTGATAAAACCGTTGCCTTCTTGCTTGTAGCTGTTCGGCCATGACGAAAACATACAGACGGCAATCAAACGCGAGTTAAGCACTAACGTCAGAATCTGAGGAAGTTTGAGGTGGTGGGGGAAGTGACTTATGCCGGAAAGCGGACGAATTTTGTAGTTCTTTTTGTGCTTGGGTTCCTACCCGAAACCCGAAATTACAAAGTGCTAGTAAAAGCGATACAGACACCTTCAGGCTACGGCAGACATGTCATTCAACCTATTGTAAGTCAATGTACCTTCTCAATAGGTTTTTGTAATATATTATAAAGGTTGAAGAGTTCCACAGTGTGGCTTTAAACAGAATCTTAAATTTGTAATCCCACAATGGAGGATTGTACATGGTGCAATAGCTTCAGACAGAGACTGTATGTGGTGAACCTCAATCCAAATGTAAGGTGTTGTCCAGTTTGTTCTGAAAACATTTTTTATCTTTTGCAATGTGTACTTTTGGGTACATTGTTTTCTTTCTTTTTTTCTCCCTCAATGGGTATCATCTTTATGTAAAGATTTAGCTCATCAATTGTTCATTTTTGGTCTGTATAAGATTTTTTGGAACTGCCAAATTGTGCTGTTTGGAAAACGTAGGTAAAGATACCTTAGAACCTTTGTTGATGTTCAAAGTTTTGGTATAGCTTCAGGATAGAACATGCATATTACGAACTAGGTAGGTTGCTTGCTAATGTTTGTGAGTAATTTCAACGGCATTTCTACATCCCAGGGCGTCATCTAACTGACACTTTGACCATGCGTCTAAATCCGATGCACATGGCAACCTTTAGCGTCAGTTAGATGATCGCTTATCCTAAGGCGGTTATCTGAACTGACGATTTTGACCATGCGTCTAAATCCGACTCACATGGCAACCTTCCAGCGCCAGTTGAATAACGCGGGTAGGTTTAGGTATGGGGTAGGGTTAGGGTCTGGACCACTGAGGAGGCGCGTGCTCGTATTGACACTAAAGGAGTTTAAGCGTCAGTTACAATGATGCCTTGTGGATGAGAATGGGCTGATAATTTGGCCATAAATGTAGTTAACTTGAAATGAACATCTACTTTTGAATTTTTAAGTTTTATTGTTGACATATTTGTTGGTATCATTATAATTTTTTCCCTTCTAAATTGAGATATAGAGTGTCAGTGGTAAAACAGACTGGTTTTACCTATATGATGTAAATAAAGGTGACTCTTCTCTTCTCTCTCTCATTACTGAAAGTCACTGGCAGCAAACATCCTTTTTAACGTGCATCTGTTCAGCACCTTAAAGTGTTCGACAGATAACAATTGATGAACAACATCAGAATTATAACAACTATAGAATGTCAATGTGTTATACAAAATTATGTATGTTTCATCTGTTGGAATCAGCTGAATGTGTGATAGTTCCCTCACCGCTTTGGCCTTTTTTGTGTTGGGTATTAGTTTCTGCCACCCAATAGAAAGAGAGAGCAAAAGAACTAAAGAGCAACTCCAGAAATGAGGCTATAAATAAAAATTCTGCTTTTGTGTTCAGGCACATTCTGCAGCGCTGATTAATGCTCTCTCTGCTGAAATCAATGCTGGAATCTCTCAGTCTCTGATTGATTCCACATCACTCCAACTTACACTTTAGGGCTTTAATAGAGAAGCAAAAAAATATGTTTAAAACAAAAAGAAAATAGGAGAACAAGAAAATATACGATTTTGATGTATTGCAGTTATGGAAAATGGTAGGAACATTTTTAAATCAAACAAAGTTGCACTACACATTGTTCACTTATTAAAAACATTTCAACAATACACTGATACATTTATTTAAATACTAATAATTATAATAATAATATAATCCCAGTCCTTGTTCTTATTCATCCATCCATCCTTTCTTCAAACCACTTATCCTTAGGATCACAGGGTGCTCTTGTACAGCTCTTGTTTATTTTACATAACGAAAAATGCAATGCATTGTTAGGTTTTTACTGTTGTTGTAAGGATATGTTGATTGATGCTGCATCATAGTGGTTACCTATTTGAGCCATGGTGTTCATGTAGGAGGAGTTTGAGCCTAGCTCTCGACGTATATTCCCTGTTTTTAAAAATGCTGTCTGTGAAACGGCTTTCTGTGTGCACAAACCCGAAATGCATAGACAGAAAGCCACTTCTTAGCAGGTCTTGAAGTTGCAGCAGCTTGAAATACCAGTTGCAAGCCTGTCATTAATGTTAAGAACACAAGAAAAAAGACTGCTCTTTTCTTAATACATGTAGTAGTTTCATAAAGATATATTATGACAATTTAAAATTACTTTTATATAATATATAATATGTTAATTTAATTTATATATATATATATATATATATATATATATATATATATATATATATATATATATATATATATATATGTATATGTATATATATATATATATATATATATGTATGTTAATATATATTAAAATGTAATTTACTACCTCAAAAAAACTGAATTTTCAGCATCATTACTTCAGTCTTCAGTGTCACATGATCCTTCACAAATTACTCTAATATGATGATTTTATGCTCCACAAAACATGTATTACATTTTTATTTCAGGATTCTTTGATGAATAGAAAGTTCAAAAGAACAGCTTTTATCTGAAATGGAAAGCTTTTGTTAGATTAAACACTACCCTTTAAAAAGTTTGAGGTCAGTAAGAATTTGTATTTTATTTTTGGGGGAAATAAATAAGAAATGAATACTTTCTATTCATCAAGGATGAGTTACATTGATCAAAAGTTACAGTAAAGACATGTATAATGTTAGAAAAGATTCTAAATTAAATAAATGCTGTTCTTTTGAACTTTCTATTCATCAAAGAATCCTGAAATAAAAATGTAAAAAACTGTTTTAGACATGGATAATAATCATACATGTTTTTGGAGCATAAAATCATCATATTAGAGTGATTTGTGAAGGATCATGTGACACTGAAAGACTGGAGTAATGATGCTGAAAATTCAGCTTTTTCAGAGGAATAAATTACATTTAATATATATTAACATAAAAAAGTCATTTTAAATTGTCATAATATTTCACAATATTACTGTGTTTTTTGTGTATTTTTTATCAAAAAATTGCAGCCTTGGTGAGCAGAAGAGACTTCTTTTAAAAACATAAAAATCTTACCGATCTTAAAGCTTTTGACCGGTAGTGTGTGTGTATGTGTATGTATATATATATATATATATATATATATATATATATATATATATATGTATATATATATATATATATATATATATATATATATATATATATATATATATAATTTATACAGTGAAGATGCAGTGTTATTTTACATTTGATTACTATATTCAATTTCTGTATTTCTTTCCTGAAGTCTGCTGTTACACCTACCTGAAAATCCTTCTTTTAATACTTACTGTTTACTTGTCTTTAAAAGTACTTGAATTTTGTGTTAAAGAGGCTATATGGAGCTTTTCCCCAAATAAACGTAACAATAGCCTTTTTATTTTACCATTTATGACTCAAACATCTCCTGATGAGCATACTGACACCTTGTCCGCTCACAGTGGGTGCACCTATAAGCCTGCTATCCTATTTTCTCCTATTTTCTGTCGGGTTCGGACTTCCACGCTGTCTGCGGATGTGACGTAATCGCGTTCATATTAAACATTTCAGATCACCCTGCCACCACCGCTAGTCAGCAAGTAGCCTACACTCGAGTTGCAAGCAGAACACTTATCTCAAACAATATATGTATTTGACTGTTCTTACCTCTGTAAACATAATGTCGACCTCCATGTAGCGGATGACATGTACGTACGAAGCGGGCGCTGCGAGCAGAAAAGGAAGAGCAGTTCTGTTTTGGGGCCACATGGTGTCAGTCGTGAGTTTAGAATTTCAGGAAAACGCAACTCTTTAAGCTACAGTATAAACATTTGAACTAAGAACTGTCAAATTTCATTGGTACTGTATGTAAAATGTTGATATAAAAACCTTATTTATTTAAAGAGAAGTTGCATGGGTTAAAAACTGTATTTTCTATTCATTTCATCCCCAGAAAATTTTTTTTTATATTAAATAGAGACATAGATAGACTTATTAGTATGGTGGTACTGGCCTTCAATTCGTGACATGTTTACACATGTTCTAAAGTTTATTGTATCTTTGTGGCCGCTTAGTTTTTTGTGTAATTTGGCCAAAATCTCATGTTATTAAAGATTATTAAGAGTTACGCAGAGACTATTTACACTATTGATTATGGCTCAATGACAAATTCTAGATTAAGGCACTATTCTCGGCTCCTCAAATACATAAAACAATACCCTTTATATAATTCTAGTGATTCTTAAAAAAGAAAATGTTGTAGGCCTACTTAATCAAAGCACCAGTGCTTATTTTGCCTTTGCATTGCAAACAAGCAGAGACGAATGCATGAGAAATGCATGTGGCATTTCTTTCACAATAGAGGCAGGGTGGAGTTTTTATTGACAGTTTGAGGATCCAATGGAGTTGTGAGGTTTAGTCACAAGCTTGTATTAATACTTTTAATTAGTTAAATATTTGCGAAATATGGAGATACATGGTTTCTGCCTGACAATATGGGGGTGATCTTCCCGTTTTACGAGAGCTACCCTGTGTTTGCTATATATTTTATCACCTGATCTCATGGGAGGCCAGGCCATAAACTCCTAACCTGGGGCTAATTCATTTAGGCAGGGTCAGTGATCAGACACTGAATATTCCTTTGAGGCGTGCGTTATGGTGAACTTTCACAGGTCTGTGCCAAGAGGGAGATCACCCCCATATTGCCAGCCCATTACAAACTGTGTAGTTTTCACAAAGTTCAGGGGAGGTCAGGCAGAACAGACACCATGATAAAACAGTTGATATGTGTTCATGCTGTGCAGTCTCCCAGCCCATGTGTGTAACCTCATGCAAAACATGAAGGGACATCAAGAGAATCTATAATGTTTGATCTGCTGACAACTGTGGATGCAGGAAAAGTTCAATCACCTATCAGATGCCAATGCGGAAGTGTCTGGGGTGGAAAGCAACAGAATCCAACAAGGGAGTGAAAATCAATGGAAAATGCAGAAAGATAAGACCGAATGCAACCAATAATTATAGTTCAGTATTGAAGGACTGGCAGCTTTAAAAATGCTCTTGTTATCTGAGCCTATTAGAAAGAATTGCGAGCACTCACGGACAATTTTAACACTTAAAACATGATGTTTGCTGTAGTACAATCCATTGCTAAAACAACGTCATGAGAAAAAGGATAAGAAAGTTTGCAACATTTGCTGCTTCTTTTTTCAACTTTGTGAGATTTTTAATGTTTTTGTTTTTAAACTCACTAATGCTCAACAAGGATGCACTTATTCTGATCAATAAAAACAGTAATATTGTGTAACATTATTACAATTTAAAATAACTGTTGTTTATTTTTAATACTTTTTAAAATGTAATTTATTCTTGTGCAAAGTGAAGGATGAATAGAAAGTTAAAAGATAAGCCGTATGACTAATGACGAACGCCATCTTTCTCGGAAAAACGTCCCAAGATAAACAGCAGAAAGGCAGATGGGAAATATTAGCATAGCTGATGTTCATAATGATTTCTATTATACGGGAGTCTGTGTTAGAAACCCACAATCTCACAAACTCTCCGCAACCCAAACTCTCCACAACCCAACCATACACGCCGACCCGTTTGTCTAAAAGGCTGTCGAGCCCCACTGGTTTCAGTGGCAAACGGTTCGTATGGTATAACAGAGGACTAAAAAGTAAGCATTATGTGAATGCTAGACTAAAGAGATGCATTTTTAATCTAGTTTTAAACTGTGTCAGCGAGTCAGAGCCTTTGACCGTACAAAAGCTGTCACTGGGGCTGTACCTTTTCAAAAAGGTACACTTTTGTACCCAAAGGCTTTATATTGGTACCTTACTGGTACTGTACATATTAGCACCTGAAATGTACACATTAGTACCTTAAATGTACATATTACCACCTAAAATGGACATATTAGCTTATGAAATGGACATATTACCACCTAAAATTGACATATTACCACCTAAAATGGACATATTAGCTCATGAAATGGACATTACTACCTAAAATGGACATATTAGCGCCTAAAATGGACATATTAGCGCCTAAAAAACATAAAAATCTTACCGATCTTAAACTTTTTACCGGTCATGTGTGTGTGTATATATATATAATTTATACAGTGAAGATGCAGTGTTATTTTACATTTGATTACTATATTCAATTTCTGTATTTCTTTCCTAAAGACTGCTGTTACACCTACCTGAAAATCCTTATTTTAATACTGACATTTTGCTTGTCTTTAAAAGTACTTGAATTTTGTGTTAGTTAAGCTACAGTATAAACATTTGAACCAAGAACTGTGAAATTTCACTGGTACTGTATGTAAAATGTTGATATAAAATTGACATATTACCACCTAAAATGGACATATTAGCTCATGAAATGGACCTTACTACCTAAAATGGACATATTAGTGCCTAAAATATACATTTTAACACCTAAAATGTACATATTAGTACCTAAATGTACATATTACCACCTAAAATGAACATATTAGCTCATGAAATGGACATATTAGGACCTAAAATGTACATACTGTATTACCACCTAAAATCTACATATTAGGACCTAAAATGGACATATTAGCTCCTGAAATGTACACATTAGCACCTAAAATGTACATATTAACACTTAAAATGTACATATTAGCACCTAAAATGGACAAAAGTTTACCTTTTGAAAAGGGACAGCCCCAGTGACCGCTTTTGTACCTTTTTTCTGAGAGTGTATCAGGAAGGCTATTCCAGAGTTTAGGAGCTAAATGCGAGAACGCCCTTCCCTCCTTTAGTGGACTTAGATATCCAAGGAATGACCAGAAGCCTTGAATTTAGTGATCTTAAGGAACGCGGTGGATTGTAGGGCGAAGAAGGGCCGTTAAGTACATTGGAGCTAAACCGTTTAGGGCTTTATAGGTCAGTAGTAGTACTTTGTAGTTTATACGGAACTTAATAGGTAACCAGTGTAGAGATGATAAAATCGGTGTTATATGATCGTATTTTCTTGACCTAGTAAGAACTCTAGCGGCTGCATTTTGTACTGAACTGTAGCTTGTTTGCTTTGTTGTTAATGGACCGTTTTGTCTTTTGCCAATTTAGATAACAGCTGAGGCCATCCTGCGACTTGCTACAGATCCCGTTCTTCCATTTAACCCTTTGGATATCGCACTGGATGTTCAGAACAAACTCAAAGGTATGAATGCACCTTTCATATTTTTTTTCATTTTTTATTTTCTTTACATACAAATAAAATAAAACGGTGTTTCTCATCAATTTATAACTGTCAGGAATTTTCTGGAAGTTTGTTTGAGGATGTAACTCAGCATTGCAGGCTGAGCTAGCTCTATGTCACCACTCACTCCTCCCAAAGATGATTTATGGAGAGATCATCTCTTTGGGTGGACATATCGATCTTTGCATTACAGTTTACCGGGGCGTTGGAAGAATGACCTTGATTTCTGCATTTGTAAAATACAAATGGCTGCAAATCATTTCTCGTGCTCTACCCGGTGCTCAGATCAAATGGGATTATAAGCTTCAGACTCAACTAGACGTCAGTCTGGCATTTTCACCAAAAATCTTTAGGAAAACATTCCCACCAGAGGAAAACACTTTAAACTTCATTAAAGCAAAATAAACTCAGGGCTAGTATTGAGCTTTTGACTGAAAATGTACAGAACATTTGGAAATTAAAGCCAAAGACTTGCAGAACTGGATTTTAGAACATAAAATCATTACATAAAATATGTGGCTCGCAGCCACATAAAAAGATTTTTCACCTCTGCAGCGAGACATTCAAAGCTGCCCCTCTGAATCTGTTCTCTAACATTGTCAGAGTGGTGCGCCTTTGTGTTTAAATATTCATGAATGCACAGAAGAGGACAGGTGAGGAATGTAATTGCCACATAATCTTGCCACATGAAGACAGACTGCAAAGCCCTTAATGCTGTGCAGTATTGACATTTCATCAGACAAGCACCAAACACTCTATGTCCAATCTTTTGTTTTACTGTATTGGATGCAGCGGCGTTGCATGCCTGAGAAAATCCCACATCATCCACAGATGCTTTGTGAATTTTTTTTCACTGTCACTGTTTGTAAAGGAAAAAAAAACTGAAATATATATATATATATATATATATATATATATATATATATATATATATATATATATATATATATATATTTTTTTTTTTTTTTTCATCTCATTATTTTGCATACTGGTGATGGAATGACACTCCCAGCTGTTTCCTGACAGATAGAACTGTTCTGTTTAAGTCTGTTCGGTATAATTTGGAGTTTGAAGGAATGAAGTCCCATTAGAAGTTTAAAGTTTAAACCGTCCTTCGGATGAGACGTTAAACCAAGGTCCCTGACTCTCTGTGGTCATTAAAAACCCCAGGATGTCTTTCCGAAAGAGTAGGGGTGTAACCCCGGCATCCTGGCCAAATTTGCCCAGTGGCCTCTGTCCATCATGGCCTCCCAATCATCCCCACATACTGATTGGCTTCATCACTGTCTCCTCCACCAGTAAGCTGGTGTGTGGTGAGCGTTCTGGCGCAATATGGCTGCCGTCGCATCATCCAGGTGGATGCTGCACATTGGTGGTGGTTGAGGATATCCCCCTCTATGTGAAGCGCTTTGAGGTCTCAGAAAAAGCGCTATATAAATGTAACGAATTATTATTATTATTATTATTTAGTCTACTCCAAATGTCACTGTTATGGTAAAACCTGTGATGTCATTGTACTGACTTTCTTTGTTGGTTAAAGTGGTGGTTTACTGTTTTTTTTTTCTTTGCATGAATGTGTTTATGGGGTGCAATATAACATGTATTCATGATTTAGCTTTTTTTAAGTCTTATTTTTCATAAATTTCGCCTTTATTGTAAGCCGCTTTCTCCTCTGTTATTTGAACCTGATTCTATGAAACCACTCCCTCACAAACAGGCAATGGGCTCAGATTGGTTAAGTTTGGGCCGGTGTGTAATAATTGGCTAAACTGTGTAGTGCATGTTGTCCGGAAACTTCACACCCATTACCTTTACAGGCGAGAGTTGCATATGAAGAGCTCTTTTCCAAAACGCGATAAACTTTTTAATTTTTTTTTTTAAAAATGAGTTTGTTTGTGTCATTCTGCTGTGGACAGAACCCTTTCACTGCCCCATCAACGTTTCATGCCAAATCGCTATATTTTTTTTTTTTAAATGTACTGCAAGATACAGTTTCTTTCCAAACCGCGATAAGCGCCAGCTCTGTTTTTAGCCTAAACGCAATAAATCCTCAAATTCGATGAGCGTTCTAAGCAATCCAGTACAGCGGCACTCCTGAACAGAGGTTTGTTTATGTTCATTCATTCCTCAAAATGAGTCCTAGTTTTCTAGTCGACTAGTAGTAGATCATTTAAGCCATTTGTCTAATCAGTAATCACATATATTGATTTAATTAAATGGGAGAGAAACCATATGAGTGTTTTTAATTGCCTATTCCGCATCTCAACCCATGCATAAAGCTTGCCACAAAGAACCGGCAAAAGTAATGATTATGCATGAAACATTTGAATTGTTTATTAATAAACTAGTGTTTTCTGTCAGTAGCCATGTTTCCATCGAGCACGCTTTTATCCAAATTAAGCTGATATTCAAATGAAAAATACCTTATGGAAACAGTAAAATTCAATGAATTTTAATGAATATTGACTAAAATGAAATACGTTCGGTTCTCATCGGATTTTCTCTCTGATCGATATACGGCTAATGCGATAAAAGCTGATGGAAACGTTATTTACCGAATAAATAATGAATTGCGATTAAGTTTTAGGCCCTTTTATGGTTGCAACACGTCAGATGACGAGTTAATTTCTGGCCAGTCCCACTCTGTTTGCGCACACATGGCGGATTGTCAACAAAGACAGATGTAAGTGGACAAAGTAAAAAAATGCTTCAACCAAAGGGTTTCCGTGAAGTGTCTCAGAACCAGGATCTTCCCAGAACTGATGGAGCGCTGTCGTTTCCACACCACAGTCCCCTCCGCTGTCGTCGGGCATTTACGTGCATTCGGCATCATCATAGCAATGTTTATAGCGTTGTTGTTTTCTTAGGTTAGTTTTGCTTGTTTTTACGTGGCTTGGTTGAGTTCTAATGTATAATGTGGTCTGTTATTTCTGGTTAACAGACTGCGGCGCTGCTATAACACACCGTTGCCATGGACGCAGTTGAGACGGAACAGACTTATTTTCTTTAGCAGAAGCAATACTCGTTTTTAAATCAACAAACTCGTTTTTAAGTCAATATTTTGTGTCAAATTATTTATTTATTTATTTATTTATTGATTTGTTTGATGTATATGTAATAAGCAGGATAATGTATAGCGAGGCGGTTGTTATAGCGAATACAACCCCTTCAGGCTAACAACTGCCTCGCTTACATTATCCCATACATTGTCGCCATCAGCTGGCACATAAGCATTATTAGGCTACAACTTGTGACATTTTGATCATTTGTTGGTAGATGGCGATCCGTTTTGTCTAACAAAACTTTGTTCGCAAAAGTTTGTTTTTATGTTGTTCGATTCAGTGCGAAAATTAATGGAAACACCTTAAAATGTCTAAAATCAATTCAATATACCAATTTGATCGCAAAACAGCATGTGACGTCATTACGTACAGGTTTTTATTCGCTTTAAAGCCGTTTGATGGAAACACACTTTCACCAGCTTTATTCGCATGAGTTTTTTAACCGAACTTCAGATAATTCGATCTGAAAAGTGGATGGAAACATGGCTAGTGTCAGCAGCAAAGATAAAGTTGATTACGCTTACTCGCCATCTTCGCAGTGAACGCGCATAGGCCTATAGAGAAATGCATACTTCAAATTAGCCTATACGCAGAGAGTTGCTGATTTATTTTCGTTTTTAATTGTTTTGTTTAAAAGTAAACATTTAAAGCTTTCTGTAGCCTAGTTCACGGTCTGTGAGGCAAGCATCCCGTGTGTTTTCGCTCCGGTTCACGTGCGCGCCTCTGTGTCCTGATTACATTGCCTGATATTTTGCTTCTAATGTTTTAATCCAGTCAATTTGTTGATGAAACATTTATTTAAATGTAGATACAATTTATATGAAACGAAATTTACAAGCTTTCTACAAAACAAAACTTAATAAGTGGTCAAAATCATGTCTGACCCACTCCAAATATTTTCTGATATATTGGGCAGCTTTTGATCCTATCTTACTCATCTCATGCGGTTCCCTTTTCATAGCCTACTCAACATAGATGAAATAATAAAAATAAGTATTGTAATATTATTAAACACAAATGTGAAACGTAGTCTATGTTTATTTTATGTTTTTTTTTCTTTTACTTATATTTAAGCGTCTTATATGCCGCTCTGCTTTGCTCAAATGCTATGTAGCCTATACATGTGTGTGTACATGTGCTGGAGGGGTGCCCATCCCTTTTTTGAATATCGTTATCATTATTGATCATTTTTAATAATTCGTTTTTGTCATGCATATGTACAAAATTGGTACTATTTGTTAGAGGTTTGACACTTTAAAATGACTTTACTAAAAATGATACAAAAAAATGAATGGATTTATAGCGTTTTTGAAAAAAAAAATCAAATTAACTTTTGATACAAAAAATATAACTGAATATATGTTTTTTTTATAGTTATTGTTTTATTGATATAATGAGCAATGGTTTATCTATTCACAAAACTTAGTTTACTCAGTGTATCGTTTTATTTAGGTGTAGCCAACATCTGGCAACTAAGTAGAGACACGATAATGTTACATAACAATTCTAGTTGAATTAAATGCTGTTTGTGTATAACTTTCTACTCATCAAAGAATCCTGAGAAAACCGTCATGATTTTAAATTGTAATAATATATTTCACAACATTACTGTTTATAGAGAAGTATTTAAGCATTTAGATATAGGTCTTAAAGATTACCAAATTTCAGTACAGAATTTGATTTGTAGTGTACACTAGTTTGAGAATGGTGCAAGTAGATGAATGGTGCTTGGTGGTTAGGACATTCTCTCCTTTTAAGAGTTTCAGAGGCACATGAAATGACAGTATTCATGAGGAATAATGTATTGAGTAAGATCAAAGAGTCATGGCTAATTGAAACCTTTGAGATTTTTTGTTCCCATTAGATTTAGACAGCTCATTGATGTTTAGATTATTTTAGAGTGACTCTGTGTAACACAGTCTCATCCCAAGACTTCATATAACTGACGTCTTGGGATGTCTTTTGACCATACGTCAATATCCGCCTTTTTAGGGTCCCCTTAAACGTTGGTTATAGGGCTGTAGTTAAGACCACCTTTGTCGAGTCCAAAGACAAGTCCAAGACCAGGACTGAGTCGAATCCAAGTCAAGACCGAGTCCAAAATGGTTCAAGTCCAGAGTCAAGACCGAGTCCAGGACAGGAAAAAAAAGTCTTCAGGGCCTGAATTTCGTTTTTGCCAAACAAAATTATTACATTTATCTTGCCTAAATGTTTGTGCTCGTTGCATTTTTTACAATAGTGTAATGTTGTTAAGAATTTATACAACACAAGGCTTGATTTAAATTGTTCAATTAAATTGAAAAAAGTTACACAAATAAATACAATAAAGATACAAATAAAGACAAATAAAGAGAAAGTTTTTTAATAGGTCTAACACTATAGTATTCATCAACAGAAACTGAATAAAGTAATCAAATGTAAAATAACACTGGATAGTTTTTTAGTCCTGAATAAATTAAACACATAGGCTATCAATCCTGATTCCTTTAACTTAAAGCTCTCTTTTGTTGTTTTGATGACAAAAATAATGACCGACACATATGGTTGCTGTCACTTTAAGAGCTAGAGCACGGATTCTCTGTACATTATAGTGGCATGCGTTTTATGCTTATTAAAGACAAAACCGACTGATGTTTAGACCATTATACTCACGAAACACCGAAATTGCCTTCCACAACACATTTTGAGAGAAGAGAAGACGCTGCACCGCTGAACACTCACGCTGTTTGTGAAATTGCGTCTGGCAGATAGTTATTAAAAGAATGATTTGATTTTATAATCTGTGTGGATTACGATTGCAGGAATATTCCACATTATAAATGGGAGACCTGTGGGAATCATTAGAATTGTGCGCAACACCCAGTAACTATAGTAACAGCATGAGAAGAAGCACTCCGTTGTAGTGAGCACTTGGTCGGTTAATTTGGGCATTTTCAAAGTTAACGTTACCCTGATAGGCTAGTAATAAATGAACACACATTCAAAAATGTTGGACTTGGTTCGAGACCAAAAGCCATATTTGGCAAGACCAGTGGCCGAGACCAAGACAAGTCCAAGTCCGAATGCCAGTCGAGTCCGAGACAAGTCCGAGACCATAGAAAACCGGACTCGAGTACTACAGCCCTGGTTGGTTATATGACGATCCTGGGACGTCATACAACTGATGCTTTACCTTTAACATCAGTGAAGTGACGGGGTAGGTTTAGGTCTGGGGTAGAGTTCAGGATCCGATGAACGTCATCTACCAAAGTTTAAGGGGACCCTGAAAGGCGGATATTGACGTATGGTCAAAGAGCGTCCAATACGTCAGTTATATGACGTCTTGGGATGAGACTGCACTGCTCTGCAATGTGAAGAATGAAGACTGCCAGACATACAAACCTGAAATCATACAAAATACTTGCTTCAAGATAAGTTGATGAGGCTGTTATTCGTGAAAGGACTTTAAAAGTTATCACAAAGTTAAGCTATTCTCTTCTGAAAGGTAGTTTACTACAGCTACTAACAGAAAGTCAAAAAGCTCATGAGGGAAGAGCGATTATGGCCTCATGCTACATTCACGCTACCACACTGACTTTGTCGCTGCATGTCGCCAGTGGCTGGCGGTGAGGCCGCCATGGGAGTTTCCACTACTGGTTGCCTGAGTAACATTTGTGAATGACATTCACAGATGTTACTCCATGTTGTAAACAACAAATCAGCTTTCTTGCTGCTACAAACAAACATTTTGGAAGCAAATATCTAAATATAATTGTGGTGTCAGGTGTCAGAAAGCTGGGACACAGAGGCACACACTTCTTGAAATGCTTGCTAGGATTCTTAACTCACGCTCTAGCGAAAACAAATGGCTCCTAAAGACAAACAAGCTGTTGCCGTGTATCACACGTGCTCACTTCTACTTTTTAGAGGTATTGCTTCATAGCTGACAGCCTGTTGTCTGCTGGCCGTACGATAGTTTGAACATTAAAATCCTTTGTGAAATAGAAATCATCTGTTCTAAAATACTGCTTTTGCAGCCACACACACTCAGACAGATGTTTTTGAGGTGTTGCATCATGTCTCACACTGTTTTTTAAAGAAAGCATTGCATTTTTAAAACAGAGTGTCTGTTCATAGTCCAACTTTTTCAAAAAGCATCTTGAGATCCCTGCATTCAGAGCGATTCCCTTTGAGCTCCATCAAGTGCTATTTGTAAATGCAACCTAAGAAACATGTACATATGCACACACACGTATGTATATATATCATATATATATATATATATATATATATATACACATACATACATACATACGTGTGTGCATACTACGAGATGTGTTCTTAGGTTGCATTTACAAATCCGTCGCCGTCGCGTCTGGTTCAGGAATTAACTGATACAGAATCCATCCGTAACTTCCGAATGACCAGAATCCACCTTCGAATTATGTTTGTGAGCCGCCTTCTAATCAACTCTGTCACGGGAAGAGACACGTCTTCGGCGGCCCATAACAGTGCAGAAACGCGTTGGAGCTGGAGTGTATCGACGAGCTACAGGTGCGTGCAATGACGTGCATGTCGGATATATGTGACCTGGCCGTTCAGATCACAGTCACATTTCAAAAGATCGGATACATATCGGATTTGGACCACATACCCAAGTGGCCTGGGTCGCATTTGAAAAGATCGGATCTGTGTCGTTCAGACTGTCATGAAAAAATCAGATACAGGTCGCATATGGGCAAAAAAATTGGAATTAGGTTGTTTCAGCCTGCAGTGTGAACGTAGCCTGAACACACCAATAATCTCTCACACAATGTAACACTGTCTATCAATAAAAGGGTGAAAGAAATACTGACGAGGTCCTGATATTGGCAGGGGGTGGAGAATCGCATCATCTGTGTGTGTGTGTGTGCTCCTGCTTGGCCATCATCAAGTGGTGTTTCGAATTGGACGTGCTGCGATGATGATAGCTCAGTTCACAACGACAAAACGCACAGATCGGCGTCTCGCGCTCGTCATCCACTCAAAACGCAACGTTACTATTTGGCCGGCTCGCAAGCAGAAACGAGTGTGTGCGGCACAAACAACACCTCTGCGCTGCCAACCTGGAAACCCAATCATTTCGATTGCTTGCACCGCGTCAGGAACGCGTTCTGTTGCTTCTTCGACCAAAGCGCAAGCAGATCTGAGCTAGACCGTATAACAAAACAACAGGCACGACATACACACTCGTTTGGGCTTGCGAGCCGGCTTTGAGTGGAATGACGAGCGCTGAGAGCCGAAATGGGATCGGGATTCAGGACGCACGCCGTCCTGTTGCAAAAGCATGTGAAAAAAGTACAAAGTTTGCTAGGACAAGACCGTTAAAAAAGACCTTTAATCGCGCTAAAAAAAAATAACGCAGTTAAAATGGGTTTGCGTTAATGCCGATAATAACACGTTAAACTGACAGCCCTAATATATATATACACATATATACACACTACCGGTCAAAAGTTTAGGGTCGGTAAGATTTTTTATGTTTTTAAATGAAGTCTCTTCTGTTACTAAGGCTGCAATTTTTTGATAAAAAATGCACAAAAAACACAGCAATATTGTGAAATATTATGACAATTTAAAATTACTTTTTAATGTTAATATATATTAAAATGTAATTTATTCCTCTGAAAAAAGCTGAATTTTCAGCATCATTACTCCAGTCTTCAGTGTCACATGATCCTTCACAAATCACTCTAATATGATGATGTTATGCTCCAAAAACATGTATGATTATTATCCATGTTAAAAACAGTTTTTTTACATTTACATTTACATATAACTGACGTCTTGGGATGTCTTTTGACCATACGTCAACATCTGCCGTTTTAGGGTACCCTTTAATGTCAGTTACATGACTATCCTGGGACGTCATACAACTGACGCTTTACCTTAAACGTCAGTTAATTGACTTGGTAGGTTTAGGTCTGGGGTTGGGTTAGGATCCGATTACGTCATCTGAACCGACGGTTAAAGGGTACCCTGAAATGGGCGAATGTTGACGTAATCGTCAAAAGACGTCCCAAGACGTCAGTTATATGACGTCTTGGGATGAGACTGTGCTGCCTTGGGGCATTTTCTCCCTTTCTTTAAGGGCCACAATGTCTTAGTCTGCACAGACAACAGGGTGGTAGTGTCCTACATAAATTGCCAGGACGGTCTCAGATCGCAAAGCCTTCATGCACTTGCGGCACACGTGCCGAGTCCCACCAGAATAGTGGGCCCAGACATGCTGTCCAGACACGAAGTTCCCCATGGAAATGGTCTCTGTACCCTCAGACAGTCCAGTTACTGTGGGACAATTTTGGCAGAGCGGACAATGATCTCTTTGCATCAGCAGAGAACACGCACTGTCCAATATTCTTTACGAAGAGCAAGGACGCGCTGGCCCTCGACTGGCCCAGCCACTGCTTTTTGCGATGTATCATTCACATTAAGCGTTATTGGCTTAAGAATTGGTTTTGATAGGCCGAATCGTGATGTAATGACGGCAGCCGCGAACCTGTCAGCAAAGTCTCGGTAACTTCGTACTACTGATCACCGTTTTACAAAAGCATTATTAGTTTGGAGTGGAAGCATATGTACAATTGGTAACTGACAAGGTTTTATAGACCCTTTTTGCGCCGACGTCACAGTTACGTCACGGCGCTAGCTGGAGGCAAAACAAAGTGAAAACTGGAGGCGGCCAATGCAAACCAGCACAGATTCGGCTACATAATAAGGAGCTTAAATGACTTTAATTATTATTAAATGTCATCTTGTTGTGTTGTTTGGTGCAAGAATCGATGAAAAATGAATATGCTGTAACTGGAATTTTTATTTCTAGAAAATATTCACATTATTAAAATCGCACCATAATGTCACTGTTTACATTGTCGTATTCTCTGCGCTGGCTAGGCAGAACTGCAGATCGTACACACAAGTCTTGTACATGATCATTCAGCACATAGTTATAGGCATCTAAAGATTTATATGCCCTCAGTTTCTCTTTACGATCGGTTTCTCTATTAGGTGTAGAAGTAAGGCAGAGGTAACGTTAATCCTGTCAGATTGTCCATGCATTGAGTGAGCGTGTGAAGGCTACTGGTCGGCCAATCTGGTTCTGTCCGTTAAAATTAACTTTTGGAAATAACAATCACGGTCCTGGCCAGTGAGTGATCTTACACATTAAGTATAAAATCTGATTTTCTTCAGTCATTGTTAAAAAACAAGCTAACAAAACTTGCTTACTTGCATTAGTTAAGCGGCCAGAGTGATCGTTCTGCCTCCACTAAGCTCCGCCCACATAAAAATGTCACAGTGTTTACCAACTGTAAAGGGGTCTTTTTTATAGTATGCAGCATATGATTGAGTTATAGGCTAATGTTACCAGTAGCTTGACCCAGTTTTAAAATAAATAATGGCATTCATACCTATTGTAGTTAATTTTGCAATGTATCGTTGCCGGTCAGTAAGCGTCAATGCCTCGCAATAAGACACTTTTTTTTGGACACCGCGCTACACACCGCGAGCGAGCAGAGTCGGAGAATAGCGCGGACACGCGCTAAACACCGCGAGCGAGCAAGTCGGAGAATGAGCGGCTGGTCACGGATTTAAAACACACAGAGAGCAGGCATGTAGGAGAATGAAAACAGACGGCTCCAGAGGTACTATTTAGCAGCATATACTCAGCATCAGGGTCCGGGGTGTTTGTTGTTTGGACAGACCTGCCCCCACTTCTAATTAAAATCCTAACGGAAACACTAACTCTTTTCATTTCACTTTTCTGAAACATTAACCAAGATTGCCTAGTATTGTTGTTGATATGAGTCTGTGTTGTCTAGTTTTTTCACCGTTTTCTTAAAGTTAACATAATCTGACTGAGGAATCTTAGACAAGTAAATATGTGGTCAAATATAAATTAACTTGTGTCTATTTAACTTTATTATTTTATTCTGCTATTTGCCTTCATTAGCGATTATCATCAATTTGATTACACAGATACTAATTAAACTAAACAGACAATGGCATTTCTTAATTCAATAATTAAATGCCTTTAACTGAAAATTAAACGTTTAATCTTATTATTATACATTACTGACACTCTATCCTCCAATTTGATACTGTTAAGTGCTTTTATGTTACAGTATATTTTAATCTTTGATAACAGTAGGTAATAAAAATACAACGGATAATGTTAGCTCTGGTCCAATTAAAAATATTAACAAATAGAACTCAGGACATTTTTGTTCATGTAAAATATACCTCATTGTCATGTTCTAGACTTGTTATATTTCGCTTTAAATAAAAAAAAAATCCCCCTTAATTTTGTGGCAATTTTTTTCTCCGTGGTCTCGAAAATGGTATCGAATATCGATATTTTTCAAGGTATCTAATCGAAGTTAGAAATTCTAGTATCGTGACAACACTAATGTATATATAAATGTGAAAGTGTTGCCTCAGAAAATCTCAAGCGATTTTATTTTGTGGTGCTGTCTATGTATAAGTTGAATGGCTGCCCATAAGTGAATATATCATTTTTGTTACCAGCAAAATTCTAATTTTAGTGAAAGTTCTAATCTGTGTGAAACTAGCATTGTCCATTTCATATGTATTTGTTTGAGCATACAGTAGTATAGATGTATGTGTGACTACTTAGTGTATATGCATGCAAGTGAGACGGTGCTTCATACTAGTCTGTTTAAATGCACACCCACCTGTCACAGCTCTGGCATTACCTTCGAGAAGATGTACAGTTCTTAAGAGCTCCAGCTCAACATATGATTAATGCATGCTTTGAGTAAGCAAGTTGAAAGAGCAGAAGCATGTCAGAATTTTTTGATGTGTTCTTTTGAATTCAAAGATCAGTTTAACCCACAATAGAGGGGTTAGAAGGTTTAACTCATTTGTTAGATTCTGAATTCAGGGCATATGGAGGTATGCCAGGAGTGCGTCTTTATTTAGCCCAAAGATTTTCCGATTATATACTATATATATACAATACTAGACTGTTTCATTTTGAGGGCCAGAGCTCTGCTGGAGTTTTGAGGATTGCATTTAAGCTGTCAAAACAGTTGCAGCTAACAAGTGAAGTCAAGTACAGAGCCGGGGGGTGTGTCTGAGATGATTAGGTTTATGAAGATGAAGTGAAATTGGATAAAAGCTGCTTTGAGTGATGGAAAAGGTGAGGGTAATAGCAGCTGCAATGCATTAAGCTCAATTTGGCCGTCTGTGTTATTCTACCTAAAATTGACTGAAATTATGATGTCCAATGCCTAGCAATTGCACCATTTAAGATTTTTTAAGAATGCATTAAATTCTTCCAAAGTGAAAAAGACTTTTACATTGTACCAAAATCCCTAAAAAAAGTCCCGCTCTTTTGAACTTTCTATTCCTCAAAAAATCCTAAAACAAAAATTGTAATGCAATTCAATACATTACTTTTTAAAATATATTCTAATCGATATAAAGGCACAGCTAAATTACATTCATTATAAGATGGTTTTAAAGGCACAATATATAAGTAAAATAACAAAACTACTAGAACAATGTTATTGTTGACTTGTATACTTTCCAACAATGTTTAAATCAGCTTTTCTAACCAGTGTAACGTCCCTTATCAATGCGTCACTTCTCAATGACGTCACATCCACATTACCCTCAATCTCCAATTTTATTTCCATAGATACCTTGGAAATACCAGACACTTTAATATATTTTGTGTTTTATTAGACAGGTGATCTGCTGTTTGGATACCTTTATCTATAGAAAACATACAGTTATACAGTTATTGTTTGAATATCTTGTTTTCTTGATTTACTGTGTTTTGTGCCCAAAAAAAAGTAAATCTGACTATTAGTCAAGTTGCTAATATACCGTAATCAGAAAGAGTGTTAAAGCTGCAATACCTAAGATTTTTGCATTAAAATATCCCAAAATCACAAGGCCAGTGTTATATATTTAGTTAAGATGATAACTTACAATATTCCAAATGTTTCAAGCAATGTTTAAATCACGAGAAAATTTAGATTTTAACCAAGGAAACGGGGCGTGTGAGCAGGGGTGAGCTGGGAGTCGCCAGTCAATCGCGTCATATCGCGCTTACCTCGGTTTCCGCTCGTACTACGTGTAGTCCTGGACAAATGCGGAAGTTGTAGTTGTGCGTTAGCGTCTATCAAGCAACAAACGTCAGCTTGTTTCGCGCATTTGTTATGGAATGGAGCACAATTATTCTTTTCAATTATTCTCGGAATGTGAACTGTTGGCTGTAAAGGGGGTCGCACACCGGACGAGAAGAGCCGCGCCACGTCTAGGACAAAGTCCAGTATCGCACACCGGACGCGCACTTTCTCATCAGTATATGGCCAGCAATATTGTTATGTTTAATGACATGAAAGGAAGATAATGTCTGTTCTATGTTATGATTGTACTGTACAATTAAATACAATCGTTGCTGAGTCTGCAGTCTGAAAATTTTACCTCAGAACATCCGTTAACTGAATGAATTGAGAATATCACCTGAAAAATCTAATAACATCAGCAATTGTCATTCAAGCAGCTGATTTCTGTAAATGAATGCAAAACTAAATGCATATTGCAGCATAGGTCGAAGTCAGGATACATTAGCAACGATTTGACTTCAAACCCTCTCCACCATAGCTTCGTCCAGTGACTCGTACAGTAACATCTGTGATAACTAATTTACTTTTAAACCTGACTTTTCTTGCAGCTATTTCAGTTTAATGAAAAACAAGCATGTCATTAAACACAACATTTATAGAAATCGAACTTTACCTCATCCATGACAACTAATTTTCGATTCCCGTCTGACTGATTTATCCACGGTGGAGTTGAAAACAACAGTTCCCATCATTCCGCGTTCCTCCACGTCGTCATCAAGCAAAGCCGTTGTTGCTGTTTTGAATGTAGCGCCCTCTAGCGGCATGCCAATCTTAGGTATTGCAGCTTTAATTGTAGTTACAGTAAAATAGCAGTTTCTCCACGATTCAAAGTTTTTAAATGAATTCACCCTTCGCTAGAGCCACGCCCGAAATCTTGTCTTAGCAACTGTAACTAGGCGCGGAGGTCTGGCAAGCTTTCAAGTGAGGGAAACATGCTGAAGCATTGTGCGTATGGATTGTGCAAATTTAATACCCGGTAATCCTGAAAGTTTGGACGGGGAGTGGAATTTTCTTCCCGAAAATCTAAAAGCCGAGAGGAGAAATGATGGGTGTTATTAAGCACTGTGGGAGACATATTCACAAGCTAAATGTCGACATGATTAACAAAAACTCCTATTGCTTGGAAATATTGACAGTTCTTTGTTCATAATACATATATTTTAACGTTAAATAAGACGATTAAAGACAAGACGGAGGCTCACTGACATATTTATTATATAAAAATATTTCAGCATTTTGTTAATCGACAGCCTACTACTACCCCTGACAAAGTAACTTTAACCTAATCCGAATCTGCGGCTCTCCCGGTGTTAGCTGTTACCTCCACAAGATTTATGGATAAGCTGTTTGATTTATAATTATTAGGATTATTTTCACATTTCACATACCCTGCTGTGCTCAGGCATAGCTCTTCCTCATTGTGTTTCCCATTTGAATGGTCAACATATGAGGCGCTGCTGCTTATGCTAGGACTATAGGCTTTAGCTTAAATTTGTAAGAAATTATTCTCTAATCGGTTGCATATTTATGTTGTGAATATATCCCTCGAATGGAATTCTGCAGTCCCTTTTGTCTTGCTCTCTCAGATATTTCACCTATTTGCCATAATTACTAATTATCTCATTTGGAAATGTCTAACACAAGTGCATCCACACTTTATAGATGTGTCAGCCTCGAAAGCTTGACGGGCATAGCAACAGTAACTAGCAAAACTTGAAGGTTGAGTAAATGATGACAGAATTTTCATTTTTGGGTGGAGTATCCCTTTAAGCAACACTGGCCAACTTTTATTAAAATTACATTCTAATATCAATCTAGGTTACTGCAGTGTGATTATGTGATCAAACCTCACTGTTAGCAAAGGAGGCGAACATGAAACATTAATTTAAGTTCACTTAAATTAAAGATTATATGCCCGGTTTCACAGACAGGGCTTAAGTTAAGACAAGATTAGGTTTTAGTACATTACATCAATTTTGAGATTCAGTGTGAAAATGTGTATTACAATATAAAACAATACTACACATTTTAGTGTTAGGTGCAATTAATCATTAGCCTGACTTCGTCATACTTCGTATTCAATGGAGAATATGAGTCTGAGACCACTCGGTTGGGCTTTGATTATGAGGTGTGTCGTAACCGAACCAGGAAAAAAATAAACCCTGCACTCAATTGGATAGTCGGTAGACCTACAACCAAGCTGATAAGTTACACTTTTTCCCGAATCATGTTGGAAGGACACCAAAAATATCTTTCCGATCGACAAATGCCTTGATTGCAGTTTTCTGTTCGTCTATTAAAATGAATGTGCTGTCAATTTATTTTACAACAGATGCGACAGTGGAAGCTATAGAAGGCCAGTTAAGCGCTCTTGATAACGTGATGATTACGTCCTGGCAGATCATCTGTCCATCATCGTTTAAAGCCCGCCCTGGCAATTTGATTGGCCCGAACGTTTCTTGTCTGATCATAATTACTCCTCAATGGATTCAGTCCAGACTTGAACTTCTCGAACCAAAAAATATTGTGGCGGAGTTCGGGCTGGCATTCAGGCTATCAATCATGGTTCATTTCAGAAAAATGTTTGATTAATTAGTTTTAATGGATTGACTGCAGTAATTCATATCATTCCATATGTCTCATATATATATATATATATATATATATATATATATATATATATATATATATATATATATATATATATATATATATATATATTTATTTTTTTGATTTTTTAGATGGACCCACTGAGTCGGCCAGACCTGCTGAACCTGGCTGCATCTTTGAGGACAGTTCAGCCTTCTTCCAATCTGAAGTCATGCGTCCTGCCAATGACCCCGAGAGAGGGTATCCAGCCCATGTACGCATGTTATGACGTCCTTCGAGATCTGGAAAAGCTTCCTTACTCCCTCGACCCCTTTGCCAGGCTTTTACAGGTAATTGTTTTACAACTGTGGCTTTCAAGATCACAAATGTAAAAAAAATGCTGAAATATTTATGAATCCATACATTTTTACTGAAGAGTAAAAAAATAGACAAAATTGGTGTGCACATCCCAAACACCCAAATTGGGCTCATGTGCAGGACAACTGAATGAAATAAACAAAAAATAAAGAAGTGTGAAGTCCGCACACTGAAAAGGCACTGCTTCAAAAAATTATTAAAAAGTAATGTTTCAACCATCAGGTCTTTCATCAGGCACGTATGAAGGGGGGTGCCTGATGAAGACTTGATGGTCGAAACATTGCTTTTTTAAGTAATTTTTGGAGTAGTACCTTTTCAGTGTGCGGACTTCACACTTCTTTATTTCCATACATTTTTACAACATGAAGTCTTTCATGCAAACAATAATATATTCATAAAAAAGAGCCCTCAAGCTTTCTAAGCATGTGAAAAGTGGTGAAACATGGGAAACTTTGATATACCTGAAAACAGAGAGATGTCAATTATTGAGGGTTTGTGGTGAATGAAAGCTGAATAAAAAAAGTTTCTTGTCAGAAGAGAAACGAAAGCGGTGCTAAAAATGCCAATTTATTGTCACATCACTTTAAGGGAAAACAAAAAAACATCAAGCATCAATTTTTTTTTTTTACTATCCTACTTTTTCCCCACACAGTTTTATTTTATTTTATTTTATTTTATATAGTATTAACCAAAAATAATTTGAATGCAAAACATAATATAAAGTGTAACAGTCCTCATGGAGGAACCAAAAATGAGCTGTTAAGTTGGACGATATTCCCACTTCTCATAGTAGACCAGAAATCTATGCAATCAAAGGTAGCTGTCACATCTGTGTTCTTTGCTGCTGATGCAATGGAATGCATTTAGACAGATATAGAGAGATGAAACATTAATATAGTATTATAACTATTCCCTCAAAATCTGCTGCTTTACAAGGCGATATACATGATATGACAATTCATTTTAGAATTAAGCACAAATCGGCCTGGTTGTTGGCTGAGGGCTTGGCTGAGGCTCTAAGCCAATGATTGCTAAGCTAATGAGTGCTAAGCTCTGTTGTCGGTTTGAGTACAGAAGAGATGTGCCCCGAAGCCGAATACATTATTCAGAACGGCATGGATAATGGCTTCAAAACGAATAACAAATTCTGCCAAATAGAAGAAAAAAAAAAATATTTGGCAGACAGTCACTCCTTGTGTTTGCTGGATAACAGGTGAGCCAGTGGATAGCACAATATTATACATAAACATCTAAAACACTTATGCAATAATGACTAATGAGTGTGTGAAGTGATTGAGTGTAAAATGAAGTCTTCAAAAAGAGCTTGGCAAGAGTAATATCAACTAAAATACTACATTATACAAATTTTTACTACTTGATATGTCTATTTAAAGGTGCATTGCGCAAGTCTCTGAGTTTTTGCAGAGCTATGCCCCCTCTGGCGACAAGGGAAACTGCAACCAGAGGTGTGCACGCTCATGGAACACATGCACGCTTGCACAAGCTGTTCATAAACCAAAGGTTATCGCGCACTTCACGCGGACTTGCGGTCTCCGTGGACAAATTGCGCGTGCTCGCCGAGTCTGACGAGTCCGTAGGCTGTCCCATTTGGCATTTTAATGCTCTGAAGTGTGCTTAGCAGCGCCCCCTTTGTACCCTTGAAGTGGCTCTTCTGCGAAGCCCGCATAGATGCAGGCTCCACGCACTTTAACTACCCAGGAATCCTTGCGAAAGGCCAATCAGACAACAGATGGGAGGAGATTTCACTCACGGATTGTAAAGATAGAATATTAAAGGTGTAAGTATCATTATGGTTATGACATAGGCGTACATTTTACCAGTTGTACAGTCTATTTGACCTTTAGAGACCAGTGGTTGATATGTCAAACACAATAAAAGAGTGTTAAATAATACGATCGCATTATATGATTCATTACATAAATAGAACCAAATGTATTGGCTTTACTGAGTCATAAACGTATTATGAATATTGAAATCTATACATTTTTCTTAAACTCATTTTCATTTTGTGTTAAAATTGAAGATTATGTATTATTATGTACAACTTTTTTTATCATTTACATAACCATGACATCTATTTTAATGCCCAGGTGGCATATACAATTATAGAACTTTAAAAGCAGGCTGCGTATTTCACATGGACATAAGATTTGAGAAAATAAAATAAATCCTGTTTTTGTACTTCTTATACTGTCTATGCAACAACCAGACCATCTTCCTGTTTCCGGCGTGACAATCGAGTCCTGACCCAAAAATACCTCTCAATGCGCCTTCGAAGACTCGTGCTAAGGGCACTATAGGTCTGCACTTCATGACGTAACTCGAAGTGTGGAACTCTGAGGTAGTCCACAAGTCCGGAGTGTGCCATTTGGGACAGGGCCTATTTTGTTACAGACATAATGTCTTCAGAGGTAATAAAGTTATAATCTGCAAGCCATTTGAGTAAATTACACACTTATGTGTGTGAGAGGGGAAAACTTCGGTTTTTGTTTCCATTTATCTCCATGTTGAACTGTTTTATGTGTTTACTGTATCCACTTATGATTGTATTATTATGGAAACATGTTCATGGACAATATAAGTTATTACTTTGTATAGGATCCGTTTGAGCCCTAGAGCAGACCGGTGATCTCTCCATTTGTTGAAAGCCTTTCTGATGTTGACTCTCGTCTTATTCCGACACCTGACTGACTCCAATTTGGCCCTTTTGGTGGCACTAGACAAAAGTTTTATTTTCTTTGTCTTATGTGGAGTTTGTGTTGGTGTTTGGAATGAACTACAAGCCAGTCTCTTTGAATCCATCTTCTACTTTTGTCGAAAGTTGACTAAAGTTTTGTCGCTCAAGTTTGTCGCTGATACGGAGAATGGCGGCGAAAACACAAACCTGCCAGACATAGCCAGGTGAGCGTGAACGCGCATGACATCACGCCCAGTCTCAAATTCCGTCCCGAATCCCTCTTATTTATTTTACTGTACAAGATTATAGAGGCAATCACAGTGATCAGAGAAGGGCTCATTCAGCCCATCAGGCAATTGTTTAAGCATGTATGGGTTAGAAAAAACAGCTGTTTTTAACATAAAATGTTGTGCAATGCACCTTTAAATTCTGTAAACCTTGTACGATATGAAACACTAATTTATGACATAAGCACAGCACGACTGCAAATCAAAAAGCCACGTTTCCGTCTCTGCAGGTATCAGAATTCAGCTCTCTGTCAAGGAATATGAACTAAGATGCTCGATCATACACATTTTCTACTACTTAATATGTCTATTTAATGTTTTAAACCTTTCACGATATGATAGGCTACTTATTTTCTTCTCTTTCTCAGAGTCAGCAAGCATTTAGGCTACGTACTGTATATCATTACATTTTAGTCTATGTATATATCTATAAAAAAGGCTATCTTTATATATTGTTCAGATTTGCATTTGTATGCATAATTAAAGTTGTTTTTAGAAATTTTCAACCACTGAAAATGTTCTTTCAACGTCCATGTCCTCTAATCAACTATTTAGTCTGAGTCGGAGTCTGACTCTTCTTATTTGAGGTTGTGGATGATTGTCCTGACATAACTCTGTACACAAAGTTCCTCTTGAAAATAGTCTTTTTTTTTTTCTTTTTTTTTTATATTTAGCATTATTGTTTTAAATTCAGATTATATTTAAGTATTACAAATATTATAATGCAAATAATCATCTTATGGGTTATACAAAGCATTTTTTTAATTATAAATATAAAATGGATCGGATATACATTTAAAATGGTCTTCTCAGTAATTCAACAAACTTCCTTTTAAGTCCCAGCTACTTACGGTTTTACTCATACAGATACGAATAATTTCTGAGATTGTTACAGATTCCAAACCAAATCTACAAATCCAATATATTGGCTCTTGCTGGCAGATAGCAGCTACGGCGCCTTTCTTCGAAAACAGTGGCCATATTTATGTATTTTGGGACATTGGACTGCATTTCTAATCAGCGTGCACCTGGCATTATGGTAGTTTATTTCAGGTGAGCTATTCCAAAAGCAACATTCTTGTGCTTTCCTTAGGGAGTCAAGTGATGACATCAGTTTCCCATCTACTGGGACAGATGACACTGTCTAATGTCTAAAGAGACATGCTAATTTGCATCTCTGTCAAAAAAATTGTATCCCAGACATAAGTGCCAAGAAGACTGCCACATCCCGAAAATGAAACAAAATAAACAATAAATATACAAGGAAAGATAATCATCTCCTGCCTCTCAGACTTGCATTATTATTCAGCTATACAGTATAGAAATGCTATATTTTTTAGTATGACAATTATATTGCTTTTAGAAAAAAGCTGCACTGGCTATTTATAGTGGTTTTGTATAGTACATATATACATTTAATAAAGAATTTGCCTCCAGGTTCCATAAAAAATGCATGATCATAAAGATTATTGGTTGTTCGTAGTGAACGACCAAAATTAGCATAATTCGATTATAGTAGGAATGTATAGGAATTTATTAGCCTATATAGTCCCACTGCATTCCCTAGGGGATTTGTGGGTCGATGGACTGAAGTAACCATCATTTAGCGATTGTGCTGATGTCATCAGCTTTTGCCATCACAGAGAACAGCACTTGAATTCCATGATTCAGCAATGCAGGTTAATACATAAGCCAAAATCAAGAATGTTTATATGTACAAGACATCTAAGGTCAGCAAATTAAAGGGGTCATGTAATGCTATTTTGTGCAAGTTAACAGGAAAGTTTGGGTCGAAATGAAAACTTTGTAATATGCTTTTATGAAAAATTCTCAGTATTTAAAAAAACCGCTCGGTTACGTATGTAACCTTCGTTTCCCCAGTACAGGGAACGTAGACGTGTTCAGGGAACAACGTTGGAGTTCCCAGGACAAAAGGGAACACTCATTCTACCTGGTCAAAACAGCTCTGTTTTTAGCATGCCATTTCAGTGCACATGCTTTTAAATGATAATGAGCTTCGCTACTCCGCCCCTCTGTCCTGCGGCCATTTTGACACAGTGAACATGGAGTGTTGGCTTGACAACAATTGAGGGTATATTTTGGAGAAACAATGGTAGCGGGAGTCACATCACACATCTGTGCAATCGTATCAGTTTGAACCGGAGTCGGTATCGATAGAACAAGTTAACAGCCGCAAAGAAGTTCAACAATTAAGGCTCTCAACAGGACGTTTCTGATTGGTTGGTTAGCGTAATGTCACTTTGATCTTATTTTTGTTTTTACTGGTAGGGTAGAGTAGTGAGAACAAACGCCATGGCCCCTATCTTGCACCCGGCGCAAATGACTTTATACACAAACACATTTATCATTCCTATTTTGCACCAGCGGAAAAGCGGGCTTTTCCTTCCACAGACGCAAGTCGGTAAATCTAGGGAATGAACTTGCGCTCCTGGGCTGGGTCGGCGCAAAAAAAGGTGGGGTGTTTCGGCGCAACATTTCCCAGTGCTATTTTGCAGTTTCAGAAAGCAATTGCGCCGCTGACCAGACAAAATTAGTCTAAAGTCAGTGGTGCATTGCGCATACTTTCAGATGCTGTTTTAAGCGTGCATGCTCTGAGTGTGAACGCGCATACACTGTAGATGATTCTCCTCATCTACACAGATGTATTTTACTCTTTGCAAATGATACATTGTTATAAGGAAAACTAGTAAAACACGAGGGAAATTATTGTTCTGTTCATGACAATGGGAAAATAGAAAGCTACACGTTTACCCAAATTATTATATGCGGATTTAACCAAAGCTAATTTGGGTGTGTTTGTCCCATCCCAAATGTCACTTCTCTTTCTTTTACGGCCCTGACGAGAACATCCATCTCCTTGGCTGGGAACCAATTGTGGAGCGCGCTGGTAAATGCAGGACCGCGCGTGCACTTCTGCCGCTCTAGGCGAAAACAATTGTGCCGCCCCTCTATTTGCAACATATACCAGCAACAACACACAAAGACCAATATGGCCATATATAACGCAAAACTCAGCAACACATAAAGACCAATATGCCATATGCATATAACGCAAAACTAGCAACAACACACAAGACCAATAAGCCATAGGCCTACATATGGCAAATTGTGCGCAACACGCGTGTGCCCAAAATGTCAACAATAATAAAGTTTATGCAGGAGGCAATTTAGGCAAATGCCTGCTGGCATTTTTCTTTCAGCAGTCATGACAGGACTTTTCCAAATAATCACATTTCACCTCCTCAAATTACTGTTGTTTGCAAATTTCTTTACACCACTTTCTGTGCGTAAAAAAACACACAAATGAAATGTCCGCAAGCACATTATATCATCAGCAGGTTCAGCATCTTAAATAACGACTAAAGAGCAAATAAAGCTTAACTTACGTTTCAGAAGCGCGCACAGCGGGCCTTCATCGCAGCAAAGCTCTTCACTGCATCCTCTATATTGATTCTCTGAGCCAGTTCACGCTCTATGAAGATTGTTGCCAGTCTTGTTTCATTGTACTGCGAAGGTAGTATTTTTTATTAATTTCAACTTTGAGAAACTGCGTTCTCCTGAAGCGATATCGTTTCGACGACGACATCCTGTCCCTGAGTCGGTGATTAACGGATCTGTTCATTATGTGACACAATGAACGGATCACCCAAATGAAAGTAAGACTCGGAAGATAAAGTAATTATTTATGTTTACTGCATTATGATTTCTTAATTCAGAATATAATCAACATTGCGTAGGTGGATGTGATCTGGGAATTTGTCTGTTAAAAGAATAACATTTAAAGCCAAGCCACTTACGAAATGACTCGAATGACTCAAGAGAGTCAGTAAAATGATCCGAACTTCCCCTCACCCAGTCATGACTCGTGAGAGCAGGGCTCGCACTCACCGGCGCTGCGGGGCGGCGGCAGCTCAGTAAATCATATAAATAACCTATTTTGTGAATTGTTCATTCCCGGTTGGCTCACATTTTGCCGCCCTTACAAAAGTGCCGCTCTAGGCAACTGCCTAGATCGCCTATACGGACGCGCCGGCCCTGGGTATATGTGCCGTTATAATAGTATTGTGCCATGGAACAAGCGCACGTCATTCATCATGCTCTTAAAGGGAATGTGAGATGATGCTCTGATTGGTGTATTTCACCTTTACGCCCAAACCACACCTATGAATAGTTAAGCTACTTCAGACCAAACCCCTTTTAGATTTGCGTCGAGCACAAGAGTCATTTATCCCGCTGGGAAAATAGCAGCAGTGACGGATCCGCCCACAAAGTTACTTGCGCTATGTGCTTTGACACTTGCATTTCACTTGCGTTTTTCGCGAATTTGCAAAGATTAATATAAAGGTTAATAAAACTTTACACTTACTACTTCAAGTGGTGCAGAGGGAACATTAATAGTTGGTACCGATTCTTTTTTCAGGATCAGCTTCTTAAAGGGGGGGGGGGGTTGACTGCCTTTTTTCTTCGCATGATTTTGTTTATGGGGTGCAATATATGTATTTGTGTTTTTTCTTTTTTTTTAAGTCTTATTTTTCACAACCTTCACCTTTATTGTCAGCCGCGCTCTCCTCGGTCCCCTGGACGAGCGGTTCACTTCCTGATTCTTTGAAACCGCTCCCTCGGTGTGCTCAGATTGGTTAGTTTGGCCCGGTGTGTTGTGATTGGCTAAACTGTCGCTCACGTTGTCCGGAAGGTTAACGCCCATTACCTTTACGGGGAAACGCAGTTCCGGTCCAGATGTAAATAATGGTGGCGAACTGCAGTTCAGTTTGAGGCAGAATCAGACCAAGAAAGCCGCGAATGAATCGAGTCAAGCAGAACCTCACCACACACGGCTCTTAATAAAGGTTTCTGAATGATAATTTGCTACATTTTTTAACTTTATGCACGTTTGTTTTACACAATAGCATCTGACTGGCAACAATAGCAACTGACTGGCTACTAATGTTAAACACAAACAGCGTTGGCATGTTTACGTTCTCTGATTAAATTCAAAATAACGTCATAAAACATATTTACATGAAAAATACGTTTACAACATTAGTACTTATACAAAATTCAGGTCCATAATGTTTGTACTCGTTTGCCGTAGACACAAAGTAGCATAACCAGTAGCCTATAAAGCCAGCGCTGGCATTTGATGAAACTAAAACATAACTACGTCTGAAATTATACATGCAAATACCTTTAAAATGATTAAGTCTTAGCCTACTACAGGTTGTGGCCCAACAACTGCTGCCTCTGGTTTTAAAGTTGGATCTGCTTCATGTTTAGTAACAGTTTCTTGTTGAACTGCATTGAACTCGATGGAGATTCTAGAAGCTGTCTTCCGTAAAATGCGCAGCACAGAGAGCTAGATTACGATCGTCACTTTCAGGAACATAATCAAACATAAATTGTATCCATTGTTGACAAAGTACAGCGTCCGTGGGAAGTTCGAACACAGAAGACCTGACAGCTGCGTGAACAACACACTCGACGAGGAGCTGCTGAAATATGATCATGCCCTTTTCTGCATATTCCGGAGGGAGTGGTTGATGCAAATGTGTGGGTTAGTGACGTACCATAACCCAGCTGTAGTCCCAATTGAGTCGTTTTTGTAGGCAATTACACTTCCTGATTTTTAAAAGACGATATCTCTGCTTACATTTAACTTTCAGCGCTGCAGCTTTGCAGATACTGTTCATGCACCAACAGCAACATTACACACTATTTAAAATGAAAAAAGTGAAATCACAGTCAACCCCTCCTTTAACAAACCAGCTTCATACAGACCCTCGTTTATAAAGCAAACATGCACAAAGTGCAAACATAAGCATTGACGTTATTCGTGGGGAATATTCCCTTCGAAAACAAAACTCAGCCACTGTGTCTTCAGCGATTCGGATTTAGGAACATCAAAATGACTGCTGTGTTCGTTATTACACCCAAGAACAGAACACCACAATCGCTTAGACGCCATTCTGCTCCTGGCGTATCAACAATGACTGCCTACGATGACAGTTCGCTCAGGGTGGGGATGTATTGAAATCGCTGCTGTCAATCAACAATCGTGGGAGGGTTACCTGACCATGTGACGTCACACGGTCGAACGGATCCATTTGAGGAAGGGAGATTAACATATAAGGAGATTAAAACAAAAACACTGGATAGATTTTTATATTATTATAGGATGGTTGTGTACAGGCACTGCCAACACACATTTCACTACAATCAATTTGTAAAAGTGCATGTACCATTATATGACCCCTTTAAATGAACAGATTCATTCTTTATATCTAGTGTTCCTGGTAGTTTCTCCTGACAACGGCCATGATTAGGGGCATGGAAATGCAAAGAAGAGTGAAAAAGGGTCAAGCACAATAGTAAGTTCAGGCCTGTATTGCGGAGCTAATGGTTTCTTGATCTAGATGTCAAAACTGCAGGACTTTTGGCCAGAATAATGTGCTAAAACACTATTGCAGGGAATAGAAGTAAATCCGTCAGTCGACTGTGATTTAGTCCTCAGCTCAACAGAATAAAGGGCTGATCTTTAGCCACTGTCTTCACACACACCTCAACCGCAGGGATTTACAGATCTGCATCTAATGGGAATTGGGTTGCAGCTGGATCCATAATGGAGTGGCCAGCAAAACACTGTGCAATCAAAAAAGGAATGGACGCTCCGATTATTTCTGCTTTTTGTGTTTAGGGGAAAGCTAGTTTGATCTTTCAATCAGATCCTCAAGGTCTACGGCACACCCTGGGTGCTGCATTTCTGCTTTGACTTTTCTCTTGACGTCTGTTGGTTTTACTAATCTGGTCTGAAGGAGGGCCGTCATTATCAAAGCGACATGCAATTGTAATCAGCTGCAATCAGCGTGTCCTGGAGTGGTTTTTATTACAATTAACAGAAGAGGAAGCAACACGGATGAAGTGCGAGAAGACTCGTCAGGGTACCTGCTCATTATATCTGATTTGGGTTCTGGTCTGAGAATTAACACCCTCTTACTGATCTTCATTGTTCAGCTCTGTTTAAAACACTTGCCTCTCTGTTTATTAATCAGCTTTAACCAATGTATTAAATTGGTGCAGTTGAAAATGGGTTGGAAAAAGATTTTGTTCTCTCTGTACGTTATAAGCACTCACAGAAGCAGCTTGTAAAGTGTCAGATGAGCCATTATGAGAACCCCGGGTTTCGACCAAAATTACAATTTCGATATGTTTCACTCATGTCACTGCAAAGGGCCTCTATGACATTCAGCAGAATGTTTCATGCTGTTCTTTTCTGTTTGTTTTTTTTGTTTGTTTGTTTTTTTTACAGTGGGAATTTCCATCAGTGATTTACAGTGGTTAACGAAAGGCTGTTCAAACGAAAAATATGAAATACATAAAACGAAGCGATAAGATGCGATTCAAATCATTTATAAAATGAGAACAGAAACAATAAATCTGAAGCCACTTATTTCATGAAGAAGAACCTTCCTTTTTATGGCTATGCAAGAGTGGTTGGTGGCACGAAAGTTGCATTTAGGGCCAGTACCCATTTAAAGAAGCAAAACCCAAATGTATTTTCCCATACTTCAAGTTTCCAAACGATAATCAGAAGCAACAAAATGAGCGAGTACTGCAGCTAGAAAGTGGAAACAGTGGCAATACAATAGAAAACAGAAAGAAACAGCTTAAGAAAGTGGTAAGCCAAAGTCTTAACGAAATTCAGCGATTTTAGACAAAAGTCCATGTGGTTGGTATTGGGCATGATGGTGAAATATTTCCCACAAATTTTAACGACAGCAGAGTTTTATTGGTCAAAGCATTTTTATTGTGAGCGAAGAGAAAATCAAGCGCTTTGGCGTGAAACTGCGCTTCACACATTGAACGAACAAGCAGGAACAGTGTGAATAGGAAAAGGGCAAAAAAAGCGACAAACCGAGAAATTGGCTGAGTACAGCTAAACAAATTGCAAAAACCAACATTTGAACAAGTCTTCCATTGGAAGATTTTTTCATGAAGAGAGCTTACAAACACACTGGTAAATATGGAAATTTAAATAGTAGCTTGAGCTGTAAAGCAATTGAGTGACCAGCGAGCCATGAAGTCAACTTCAATAAAGGCAACCGCCCAGCATTGGTGGAGTCAAAAAGCAACTTACGCCGTATTTTTATGATTCATAACTGGAATGTTGGCACTACTTGCGACTTCTTAGATCTTACGGTAATTCAGAACAAGTATCCAACTGGAACAGCTTGGCGTATCAGCTACAAGAAACTGGAGAATTCACAAGCTATCTTTCACAGGCGGCAGAAACGAGGTGGCGAGCCCTGCAGACAGAAGTTTCAAGAACTTCTTCTCGCCTTTTCATTAGTTTTTTTCATTTCAGTATTCTGCTGCTTACAGCAGGTGGTGAGTTGCACAAAACTTAACCAGCCGGCGATGCCCGTTTGTGGGGAAAGCGGCGACCACTGGCGACAGAGTTCACTGCTTCTTCAAACAACTGCAATAATTGTGGTGACAGCTTACAAGCCTGCATAGAACTAAACAAACAAGTATTGCCAGAATTTTAGCCATTCTTTCCTCTTTACATGCCGATTTCGATTTCGGTCAAGCAGTTTTTGTCCATTCAACAAAACTCAGAGCAATTGCATAAATATTATCAAAGCGAACAGAGTTTTGACAAATAATAAATTTTTATAAATTCAGGGGCTTCTGGTCAGGCTTCTTTAATCTTTAAGCAGAATATTTGCCAGAGCAAAACAAAGAATTTAACATTTAAAGGAAATTTAATATTTTATAAAGGAACAATAAAAAAAGGTGTTTATTTATTTAAGAAAAGAAATTCATTTATTTAGAAAAGGCTTTTCACATAACGCCAAGGTGAGGAGTAATGGAATGGTTGCATTAAAGAAACGTTTACAGCACAGGAAATATTTTACAAACAAACAAAAACAACACAGTTGTTTAGTGAAACTGTCTTAGCTTAGGACCAAAGCCACTACTTTGGTGCAAGTCAGTTGGTTGTTGAGAAATGACTGGCTGCTTTGTGAAAAGTAGTTGCAAGGAAAAGGGCATATTGGTTATTGTATTGATCAGCGCATGAAGCCCAGGAGTGCTGGTGAACAAGAAAAAGTCACAATAGCCACCTGAAATAGCCCACAAGAATTGTTTAGCAACAACTTAGCCAAGTGTTTGGCAAAGAAAAGAATCACTGTCGTTCTGTTCTTCTTTACAAGTGCATTATCCATAACAATGAACCTTCAATATGAGCCACATAGACCGGTTTACTGACAACCTGGTGCAGCGGAAGGCCAGCGACAATGACAGCGTTTCGTTTCTTTGCCAGCTCAAGTTGCTGCAATGCAAACCACCATTTTATCTGGCGCAATGTTCAATAGAAGCAATGCATCTGCCTGCGATTGGTGCAAATCATGTGCTTATCTGGCTTAAAAACCAAGTAAGTTAGGCGGACTTATTGCGGCATTGCCATTTGAAATATATAAAGATGGCCATTTAAGGAATTAAAACCTGTTGAAAAATGAATGTGATCATTTTATTTTTGTTGTCATTAAAGTGACTCCAAGAAGTGACCTGCATAAACCTGTCCAGCTGTGGCATAGCACATCTGGCCCACTTGGTAACACACAGCAATTGGAGGAGCAGCAAGTAATATGCCATATTATTTAAACAAATAAAGTATTTTGATTTAAAAATTAAACCAATTGTAAGCATAAGGCTGAATTTGTTGGTTCACAAACAATGTGAAGTTCTGGATTGGTCTTCAGCAATCGAATCCTTACAGAACGAGCCCTTCTCCATCGAAAAGCCTTAGCAAACTTGATGCTTTTCACAATGCCCACACATCCGAAACACACATGGCAATCTTTGAAAGCCTTAACAAACAGCTATACAACACAACTGCCAAGGCCTTTGCAGTGGCTTGATGAACTTGGAAAACGAAATTACCCGCAACCAAAGCGCCAATTCACTGGCGTGAATAGCGCCCTTTGCGGCCACGAGCACTAAGAGCGTGTTGCAATAGAAATCTGGCCCACAGTGGTGACATCAATAGCCACATTTCACATTTTCGAAATTCGATTTGAAGTGGTACAGCTAGTTCCGATTGAAGTTGTCCCATCAAAAGGCAACAAAGCGTGGCAGCAGGAACTCAGTCCGGACCAGCGATTTCATTCCGATTTTTTCATTGAAAGCTATTGACTTCAGAATTGTTCCGATAAGGGCAACTTCCACTACTGAACAGCCTGCAGAGCAGCTTCACATTCCATTCGATGTTGAAGCTATAGCCAGGATGGCTTTTAGCAAAAGGGCATTGAATTGCCGCTCCCTTTGCCAAGCAATTGCCAGTAACATCAAAATTAAAGGAGCTGGAGTCCATTGAGATTCAAGCAACTTGAAAGCCAGCTCCAGAAAACAAACGAACATTGTGCTGCGTTCAACGAGTGATGTATCCACATTCAAATCGATTGGTATTGCTGGTGAAGCAAGCAGGTGAGTTGAATTCAGAAGCATATCGCCAAATAAGACATAACGCAGTGGCAGTTCAAAGCGTCCTTAGCAAATGAAAGTGAAGCAACTTTACAAGAAACAAGGAATCAAAATATTCAAAGGACTTACATATAAAGGAACCAAATATTAAATATGATGCGAACATTTATAGAAAAGTTTTTCAGCTAGAAAAGGAGCAAAAGAAGAACAAATAAGGAAATCAAAAGTAAGTCAGAAAAGGAAGCTAAAGAATAAATTTACAGTTAAAGCAGCTACCGAAACAGTCAAACAGTGAACATAGAACAAATATCAGTGATAAATTCATTGCATAGAAATCGATCTTGGCATTGTTTGTGGCGTTCATTTGCGGAACACCTGAATAGATTCAGTTGCAGTTGCATGCAATTAACTTTCTTGAAATCCTTAAATGTAATTAGCTTGAATTAAACTGGTTCACCGCTTACTCAATTTTTATGTTTCTTAACCATGTTATCTTGTTGAAGCGGCCATTTGAAGTCCTCGAAAAATCAAAGGATTTTAGAAGCAGAAAATGCCAATTGAGAAGGAAAAGACAAGTGAGTCAGTCCTGACCACAAGGCAACTGCAACTCGTTGAGAAGTGTACAAGCTAAAAAGAATGTTTTCTAAAAGTCGTATTGACAACGCAACAACTACCGGTATAATGTTGATTGATGAGGAATTGTTAGAAACTCAAACAAACTGTGTTTGCCAACTTGGCTAGGAACATCTCGCTTTTCTTTGGAAGAAAAGCCTTAATAGACGACAACTGTAAATTATGTGGAAACACTTGCTGGCTGGAACTTCGAATTGGTTCCGCAAGAACTTCTTCACTGAAACAAATGAGGCTTCAAGTTTCGTTGTGCATTTAAATAGAATCAAAAGGATTGCGATAAGTCATGTTTGGTAAAGTTTTTAACTTCATTGCTCATCAGAAAGCACAGAAAACCATACTGCAGGAGCTTGATGAAATGAACGATGAACAGAGCAGGTGGAACAGGTGAAGCGCGGCAGCCGTTGAACAGTAGTCCTTGGTGAAGTGGAGCAGGCAATACAGCACAGAAGCAAGCACGTGTATTGGCTTTAACAATAATGTCAATTCAAAACAGTTTGGTGTAAACTTTCATTATAGGGCTGCAAACCAACAAACCACCTTCGTCAAGTTCAAGTCGAATAGCCAAGCAATGAGCTCAAAGTCCAAGTCAAATTAGTTCAAAAGTCTCAGTCCAAGCTCAAGATACTTTAATCCAAAGGTCTCAGTTGAGCTCAAGAAATCAAGTCCAGCAGCAAAAACTTTAGTGCTCTTATCACTTTTGCCATAATAGTTGAACATTCCCTTATGTCGCTTAATGTTGTGCTCATTTGCATTTTATATGTAGTGTTGTTAAGAATTTACAACATAGTCGGTATTTATAAATAAGTCAGTTAAATCAAACAAAAGTCAACAAGAAACATAAGTAAATAGCAAGAAATACAAAGAAGAAAATGTTCAAACAAGAGTTCAGCATAATGAATGTTCAAAAAAATGAGTAGTAGTTGAATGGAACAACACTGGTAGATTTTAGATTGCAATACATCAAACAATAATCCTTATTCTTCAACTTTAGAAATTTTCGTTTTGAACGCAGTAAATTAGGTGAAACTACATAGCTGTCGCCGTTATTTCGAAAAAGCTAAGAACAAGCATATATTTTTTGTTCATACACCTGCAGCTGCCTTTTTACGCTTGATTTTAACAAGAAAATTCCACGAATTTTAGACCATTACACATATCCACTTAGAAGTCGAATCCATTAATTCAAGTAGATCAGCAATACAACTATTTGAAAAAATTGACTTGCGGCTAACCGTTCGAAGTGGCATTTCCAATGCAACGTGCCAATCATCCAAAAGCGGCAAGTACAAACTGATAATCAGACTATTCAGTTTCCGAACCGGTACAATCAAACTGGCAAGGCATCTCAGTCCTATCCATAGCGCGCAGCGAATGCTGGCTTTGCGACAGTGCAAACTGGAATATTCCGACATGTCCGATTCTGAAGAATGGCGAAAGCGGCGCATCATTATTCGCAGTGTTGCATGCGCCTTCCATAAACATTAGAAGAGAAGAGCCTAACATCGAAGCACCACCTGCTGTTGGTACAGTTTGCTGGCAAGAACAAGTGATTAACAAAGAAACGTTTATCCAATCGCGGTGATTACGACTTATTTGCCGGCAAGCATTCATCATAATGGAAAAACTGCCGGTAACCCATGAATTTGCCGCGAATCAGCAAGCTATAAGTAAGCAGCAAGCATCAGAAGACCTGCTTGTTGGCAAGGAGCTATTTCTGTCCGTGGCATTCCGCCATCTTTCCAGTCACAATGGCGATCTTGCAGAGGCGAAGACAGGAGACGAACAACTGATAAACAGGTTGAGTTGCTGAACCAACCAAACATTGGTGCAGAACGATGGCCTCAGACCGAAAGTTTGTCGAAGTCCCATAGGCCAGTCCAAGATAGAGTCCTGAAAAATCAACAAAATCGTTCTCAGTTCCTGACTTCAAGTTTGAAAATAATTGCACTTCCTTTAAGACTTACAGTTAATTAACAACACTCCTCGTTTCATCACTTACAATCGTCAATTAAGATTAAAATTACACTTGATAGTGTTTGATTATGCAAGATTCATTACCAGTTCCTTTTTAATCTCACATTCAGGTGGTACAACTTCATTGCATTTTCATATGTCCGCATCTCCATATCCCATTTTTGGCAAGGTGGTCCAAAGCTTCTGCCACAGTGTTTCGAAAATCGCAGAACACTGCATTCAATCCATCATACAACCCAAGCGTTTGGGACGTTGATTCCAAATATTACCTTCAGGCCCTGAACCTTTGCAAGCGATTATCCCGTTCGTCAGCTGACGGCTGGCACCTTCACCTTCAGCCAGCACCTTAGTCCGATAAATCAGTACGTTTAAGTCGGCAAGCCAGCATCTCGCATAACCTCATTGAACAAGACCCCGCCTCCGAGCGCTCAGTCCGCATATTCACCAATATCGTTCAATAAAGTCAGCCAATGAATCAGTTGGCAACGAACTGGTGTTGTCAGAAATTGGTCCACTCAAATGAAATAAATTTCCCTGAACATTTTAAATCTTTAACACTGATCAAAAGAATATATTGAAACTTAAATCACATTATGAATGATAGTTTGGTGGCAAGAAACATATCCTTTATATTTATTTAAAGTTGCATTTTGCAACAGTAATGCAATATCCTGAAGCACAAACAAGAGCAAACTCAATGTACATGCTGACCGTGTATGGTGAAGCGAGTGAGTGCAGCTCAACTTTCCAAGCTGTCGAACAACCATTTAAAATTATATATTTTATAAAGAAGTCATAGTAAAGAACGATTCAAGCAAAGCAATGTTCTGAGTGATATGTCAGCGAAAATACAAAAGGATAAGAAACATTTTGCAAAGAAAGAAAGGTTGATATGACACACATTTCCAGTCTTCCATTTTAACATATATCATATTAAGTCCTTAAGGCTTTCCTCATAATTGCAATTTCTGATACTCTTCACACAAATTCTGAAAAACGAGAAACCAAGCCATGAAGAGCAACATCCATTGCAGCTTGCTTTCCCATCACTCTGGCGAAAGCAAGTGAGCTCCGTCTCGAGCAGCTTCCACCTTTCAGCCACCAATACGAAACAAGCATTCTCCATACAAAGCTTTTGTTGAGGCCAGTAGCTCACTCCAATTTTCACAGTTGCAGCTGTTGAAAAGAATTGTTCATTCATCAGTAACGACATGTGCCAAGCAAAGCGAATACCTTCAAAGCAAATCAATGAATGTGACTGCAATAATATCAGTGTCTTCGAATAATAGCTGATGGCGATTGCACCATGCAGCAGTTCAGCGATTCTCAACTCATCAGTCAAACTTGTGCGTTGTTGCAAAAATTTTTTCAAGTTGATTCAAACATCGGTATCCATTCGCAGGTGCACAGGTGCTCCGTCAGATTGAGCGTGTGTTGCCTACAGCTCATCTCAGTAACTTTTCCGAGTTCCGCTTCGTCGCAGAACGAGGATTCAAGATCCAAACGTTTTAGCATTTTCCATTGCAACATCACAAACAGTACCACTTCAAACTGCTGCCTCTTGCCGTTGTTCGCTTCAGTTTGTCAAACCACTATCACCAATTCAAACGACATCAAAGCTGACATAACATTGGGATTGGTTACAGTCCAATTTAATGCAACAAGCTCCTGTCATTCACAAAGCCGAAACATATGATAAAAGAAGCAGGTAAATAAGCAAAAACCCATAGGCGATAGCACAATCAAAACATAAAGGTGTTGGCATAGAATTACTTTAGAAAATTTCCATATTTATGTTCACACAAAATGAAAGATTTGTCCATTGAAGGATGAGGACATCAAAGGCGAAGTTGATGGCACATATAAGCAGGCAATGATGTAGCAAGGCAATGCTATAACTGCCATATCAATGGAAATCTTCTATTTTATACACATACACATATATATACATACACACATATATACACACACACACACACACACATACACACAAATATATATATAATAATAATATACATAGACACAATTAGGTCGTCAGTTAACGCTAATTACCTGCCTTTACCTTAATCATTTTCATGCGTTCATTTTTTTTTTACCACTTTAACGACCAGTCCTTTAGGTTGCAACAAACTTCGTCCCTTTTTTCATATGTTCTGGAACAGCAGTGGCCGGCAGGCCTTTGCCTCTGAGCAGCGATTTCCAGTTTCAATTTTTATTTAGTTTATGCAATGAACCATCTCACTTTCAAATGCTTGTGGATTAGCCATTTGCACATTTGCCGAGTAATTACAAGCCAGCGGCATCAAGCATATGCAATATAAGACGACATGCAGCTAGCATCAATCTTCGTCGCAGCAGCCATAAACAGCTGCTGTACCATTTTAGTGCTATTAATTAGCCTTAAAACAATGATTGCAAATAAAGAGTTTAGTGAATATCCAAGCTTCGAGTTTAATGTTCATTTATAAAAGCCAATAATCCGTGTTCGTTGTTGTTACTCAAGTGATCAACAACATCGAAGTTGCATAAACATTTGTGCTATGCCAACATACAGCTGATGCAAGTTTTCCTCTTCGAACAGTCAACAGCTTTTGCCAGAAATCTTTCTTTCCAGGCTTTTATTGATGGACAGTAAGCCCAACATTGAAAGACGATTGTCCAGTGAGGTTAAAGCGTGATTCTTTACAGCAGCGCCGAAATTCTTTTTCAAAAGCATTGCAATAAAGAAGTCAATTCACTTCCATGTTCAAAGTAAATCATAATTAAATAAATAAAGTAAACAGAAAATAGTGAGGAAAGAAAAGGTCAAACAGTATTGAACACAGGAAATGAAATGAACTTATCCTTAACAGTTAAGAAGAGCGATGAACATTAAGCCAATCTCAAAGTTCCTTTATGAACAACTTAAGTTTGAAAACAGTACTTATGATAGAGACACACTCAGGGGGCAGCTGCGATTTGGCGAAATGCTGTGGCTTGCCTCGCGCTGGAAACACTTCGTCCGCGCTATAAAGAATATCCCTTGAGAGTTCCATTTCGAACAATTGAGTTGGGAGCACGATAACGCCACTGTGGCAAAGCGATGCTGAAACAGCTTCAATTTTAGATTTAGCGAATAGGAGTTCACAATTGGAATGGCGAAGGCTACATTGAGCTACAATATATTGAAGCTGCTCTTGTTCAATTTTATAACATATTAAACCAGAACATATCAGTTGCGATGCATTCTTTACATTTACAACAATTAGGAAATACATATCTTTATAAGTGGTTGCACATTGAAAAGAAAAGCTGCAGTGGCCTTATGTGGCTGGCTTCATTGAACCACTTCATGGCTTTTTCAAATCCGACAGCCATCTGATTTAGTCAAAATTTATTCATTACACCGTTTTTGAACTCAAACAATAAGTTTACTTTCAATTCACTTGCAGGCCATTCAGTTGGTGCATGTCAGCTAGAAGTACAGCAGAGTGAGTGAGCCTATTTTGCAGGCTTATTTGCTACAGTTTCTTTAAAAATTAAAGCAAACTGCAATAAGAACTGCAACAGATAACTGTAAAGAACTCATTTTGAGTTTTTAGACTTCCCAATGAAATATGGCAAGCGCTCAGTGCTGCCCAGTTCATTTTGCATCGCCAATCGCCTGGCTTGCACAGCTTGCCGTCGCATCTGAGGCGATGCGCTGTCCACGAGCGCCGATTGACGAAGACACCACAGCTGCGGCCATACACCTTGACCTGCCCCTTATCTTTTAAGGATTTGGGAAAGCAGCGACATCCACAGTGCGAGCTAGCTCCAGCGTGGTTCAGCGTTCGAAGTTTGGTAGTGGCACTCACTGGTTTCCAACAATTCAAAAAGGTAGTGAGCGTTTCAGAATATCCGCCGAGCTGAACCAATTGACAACTCACTTGGAAAAAATCGAGAAGGATTAGCAGAGTTGGCTATCAAGCAGCCATTTTGGCATTAGGCCATACCACAAGCCATTCACCAGACAGATTTCATTCTTCTTTATCCATTGGATTGTAAAGAAACAATCTTCCAGCACAATGAAAAACAAAAGAAATCATTCGTGTCACAATAAAGAAAGTACAATCAAATGGAAATCCGTATGACAAGAAACCTTAATGAAAAACAACTTTAGTGGCGATTCATTTGGTAGCACAGCTTTTGGTAGTTCAATAGGTTATTTTTTATTGCGATATTAATTGATATCCATTTAAAAATTAGTTCTGAAGTATTATTGGACATAATTGAAAGAATCAGTTGATGTTCACCTTCGAAACAATACAAACATATACAATATAATATATACATATATATATACATATATAATACAATAAGCTTGCAAGGGTTTGCAAACATTGGCATCTGAAAAGTGTCCGACACCTGTGCACCAGCTGATGCTGCGTATCCAATTTGACTGACCTGTGGATTGAACTCAGGTTTATTTCCATTTCAAGTCGTGACACAGGTCACTCAGGCTCGGGAATTGCTCTTGTGGACATGCAATGAGCTAGAAACAAAGCGCAGTGCTGAGAAGCCCGCCGATGGTCAGAACACGACAATGGCCGACACAGAAGTTCGTGAGTGGTTGAAATATAGGATGGCCACGAATTCACAAGAAACCAAAAGTTTTTTGTGAGTCTTAAACCAAAGCCATCTCATTTCCTCAAGGAAGAAAGAAGGCACGTGAGCCATTTGGCCATGTCAAATTTTTTTCGAACCTTTCAATAACTCGCCTTAACAACCTGCTCCTTTCATTTCTTTTTTTCTTTTATAAAACATTTGCAAGTTGACAGCAACAAACCCAATGTCTTTATTGGAGAACGCTGTAGTCCCTGGAAGAGCCTGCCAACCAGTTGCGACTTTGGTGTCCAGCTGCATCAATTCCAAGCTGGAACTCATACAAAAGTGGCACTCACCTGTTTTGAGAAAGTAAATCAAAGCCTCAGCTGCAACTGGTGCATCTGTGGAAAGTGACACCTGCTGAAATACTTAAACAGTGGCAAAAACACTGGGATCTTCAGCTGATAACAGAATTCAACAGCGATCGACACTTTTAGAGTGAGGGAAGCCACTCAGCGAAGGCACCTATCCAGTTACGAACAAATCCACCAAAGAAATTTTCTCAGTCATCATGAAAATGCCATTGGTTGTTCCCTTGCAGTAATATTTTAGAAGTGTATTAGTTTTGGTGGTTTTTAAACATTAGTGAGTATTAGCTAGAGAAAATCACAAGAGCTAGCTTCAGACCATGGGCTCACTTTAGTTGAAAAAAAAACACCAGCAAGTACTTCATAATGTTTCCGAAGCCACATAAACCCTCAAAAAGGAGGTTAGCTGCAAAGCCCAGCAGCTGAACAGAACAGGGTAAAAACATTGAAACATTTAAGTAGAATTGATTGCTAGAAACTTTGTCACCATTTGACATAAATGGCAAGCCAATGACATTTGGCAAAGGGAAGTGGGTGAGTTGGCAATTAACAACATGGAACGAACACTTCCATATGAAATTGCCACAAGGCAGGCATCAATAGTGGTGAGGTCAGCGATTCAAAGTCTTTCCAGGCCGTTTGAATACCTAAAACAAACAGCACAGTGAACAAATATTTGTTCATAAGGTGCAATTCCTTACAAAATGAATCTGGAATTTTTAAAGAGAAAAACCACTCAAAGTTCAGAGGCTTACAGGCCCAAACCAATACAACTTAAACAAAGAAATTGACAGGTAAAGTGATTAACAAGCTTTGTGGCACAAGAGCATGCAAAACAGAACTAATAGTTTTTGGAGTGAAACCCATACAACCACAAAACAAGGAAGTTGAACAAATCAAAGTCATAAGAGTTGGAGGCAAACAAAAACTCTTTAAGAGGTGTGAATAATTATAGTCCTGCATTTGATTGGCGAATAAACGATAACAAGGGGCAGAAGAGTTGCAGGTTGCCCAAAATGGAAGTGTGGTGCTGATGGTAACATCATGTTTTTTTTTATTGCTACAGTGAGTGTATTGTTGCTAGCATTGCATGAGTGGTTGTTTCAGAAACTATTTGGAAACGGCAAGACGAGCCTTGGAGTAGTGAACGAACTTCCCTTTTATTTTTACAATAACTGCATTTGCCTTCAAGATGTAAAAGAATCAATTAGAAAGATAAATTCAATGCAGTTGAATTCAATTTAATAAAAAAGTTTGAATCATATCCACCTGCTTTCAAGGTGAGTCATGGTTTTTAAGAGTAGCCATGTTGCAACTTAATAGATATTCAACACGAAACATTTACCAAACAATTTTGCACTTGTGGTTGTTATTATAAAGCTTCCCATAGTTGGGAGATATTATTTTAAAAATTCTCGAAACCAAAAATTCCTTCAGCTTTTTCATTGTTCTTTAATCTGTTCAGTAAGCCCAATAACATATTTTGAGAAGAAGCAGCGCATTGAAAAACTGTGCATCACTTTTGTTGCATTTAGTATAGTTAACAATTACATTTTTTTGGCGACTTAGCGAATATTCTTCATTTTGCAGTGGAAACTCATGAGTCTCACTGCCGATACTAACACACCACAACTCATAAATCAGTTCATTGCATTGGCAGCTAAACTAGCCTTAATGGCTTAATGCATGTGCTTTTATTTATTTCTATTTCAGTTTTATATGTAAATCATAAATCAAATCGCTCATTAGTCTTTCCGACCGCCAATACATTTCAATCCAGTTAACGTAATTCTTGATGTTTATCACATTTGGCAATGAATCTTTTAATCACATATGGCGAAATCTTTTCACTTGCAGCCTGCAAGTTGCATGTTCCAATTCAATTAAATAAAGTAACTACTCATAAATTTATTTAACAGTACAGTAGCCAAATTCCTTTATTCAATGATGATACATTAAAATTGCAGATGGATAATCCAATAATGCGTATATGTCTTCACAAACCTGCAATGGAAGTGAAACACAGAGTGGAATGGCAATCAAACGAGCATTTGAACAACTGCGATTTTAAAAAGAAGGGTGCAAGAGCCGTCATGATGTTTTAGACACTACGAACGAACTTATGCGTTGTCGCATGACAAGTTCACGACAACTTGCCATTAAAGGTCTTTGGCCCAATATGCGCATTCAGTGATGATATTGTTGAATGTGTTTGGTTATGAACATTTTGAACTCTAGCCATAATAGCCTTTTGCCATGACAACTTGCATACGACACGAAACTGTTATGTGGTTCGCTTCAACATTGGCTGCCATGGAAGCCAGTTAGCAGCTGGTCAGCGACATTCTTTTCGTGACTCCAAGCCAGCAAGTAAATAACACATTTGGATATTTGTCACTTACAAAAATTAACAGCAAACGCTTCAGTGATTAGGTAACATTTATTTTAACATTTGATGTAGCTACCAGAAGCGAAGCAACGAGGTGTTGAAGCCATCATACTCAATTGGCGATTTTAGTGTCCAGTGATAGTCACCAGTTGTTCTTAGAAGGTCAAAGCGAATCGACAAAATATATTGCAGGTTATGACGCAAAATTGAGTTTACCAAGGTGCTCCAGTAACAAAGAACATTTCAACAAACGTCATTTGCATTAAAGTGGTAAGTCACAAATTGCGCTTTAGAACGACACATTTTAAGCCTATAATTGGCCCAAACAGTGCATACACTTCTTTTCATATTCAATAGAACAATGCTCACGCCCAGCCTACCATAAGCCGCCCAGTGTTCTTAGTGCATATCTTCAAGCGATCTTATTGGCCATGAACAGAGCTCAAAAGAGGCAGGCCAAGTAGCCAGGTGGCGAGAAGAAGGTTGTTTGAAAAGCCAATGGGCGACAACAGACAATTGGTTTCCATACTCACATGGCCACAGCTTGCACAGAAAGAGAGTTTGTCCAGTTGCTGAAGAAGATCAAGTCATCTGCATGGAATTTCCAAGAACAGCTGAAAGCTACACAAGATGGTGTTTCGTTTGCATGGAAGTGTTGAATTTCCTTGAATCATTCATTTCAGTAGTTGCAGAGTTCATGGCGAGTTGGCAAATTCAACACTAAAAGGAGTGAAACATTTCGCCATTAACATTTCACATACTGGAGTGTTCAGTTGTCTTACAATAATAGATAATATATATATACAAAATACACACAATGAGGCCCTGTATTTCATTTAAAGAATTAGAATTTAAAATTACTCAGACTGTTTGCAGCTCCAAATTATTGATTACAGTTTGATTTTCAATAGTTGCATACAACATTTGGAATAGCGACAAGCGAAAGATATTTTTTTCAGCCGATAAGCTGAGCACATGAAGATGATAAGCGACTGTACATAAAATGAAGAAGTACATAACACTGTTTATTTTGTTTAAACGAGCGAAGTTCCAATAGAAACTCAGTGCAATATATTGTGGATGTTTGGCATTTAGGTGAAATTTTACGTTTGGACAATGTCAATTTCTTGTTGGCAAAGCTCCCACACAACCCTGGCTGAGCCACCTTCCACAAAGAGTGGCTTCTAACACCAAGCCTTTTGTCAATGAGCCAAATGTGCCGTTTTAAGATGCATCAGCCAGCACTTTCACTAGCGAACATCCCCGAATGGGGCCTTAACGCACTGAAATCCGAGTCTCACTCATTAATGGTCGTGAATCACTTTTCAACATCATCTGAATTCATAGATTATTGGCGCAATACAAAAGGTTGCATTTCCTCAAGAAAAAAATACAAAGAACAGCTCATCTGCATTACAGAGCATGAACAAAGGCCACACCATGTAACATAAGGCTGTAAGTCACACTGGCACGCTCATCATGAGATTATTATTTTCTCATTGCCACTGCATCACAAACCGATTAACTGTGTTGGCCGTGAACCAGTTGGCTAGCCACTATTGAAGTTGAGGAGGACACATTGGCCTTGTGAATCTCCTGTGCAATGGACTGCAGAAGAAAGCGAAGACCTGATATTTGCTGCATTACCGATTAAAATTGCTATCAATGAAGTTGAAGAAGGTATGAAAACAGCCTCAATTGTTGGGCGAGCTGATAAATCAACTTGCAATTGTGATGTTGATGAATTGACATTGCTTGGAGGTCAATATGTTTCCAAAGATTATATCTTCCACATGCAAAGTGGTGAGTGGCAGCGTTGGTTTATTTCTTTAAACCTGATCCTCACTCATTGGCTGGTAACGATTTTTAACCCTATCCTTTTCTTCTAGCAATATACAGTTCATCATGGCAGTGAACGAAACGCTCATTAAGTTTTTTGCGTTCATCACTGTTTGTTCAGTTGTCGGAATACTGAAAGTCATCAAACCTGAGCTGGTTGAAGCACCAATTCCTTTAACTAATCATAAGAATGTTCCGTGCAAAAGTAATGGCGATGAAAGGCCTAGTTTTGGCAACGACTTAGGCGAAGTCGTAAACCCTGACGAGATTTGCAAACCAGCGCCCTGCTAACCCCCGCTGACAACACACACACACACATACACACATACACACATATATATACACACACACACACATACATATATACAGTACAATAGATACATAATAACTGTAATACTTACGAGTAACACCATAACGATATTGGTTGGAACATTCTTCAGGACCTGTTGCTCATAGTATCACAACACATACATTCCGCAGTTCAGTGAAAGAATTGGACAATATAATTCAGGATTCAATTAACACATTGATAAAATATTCATTGTTTATCGCTAGCTTGTGGGTGCATTGATTAGAACACAGTGAGCTCATTGGCTCATGTTCATAACCACATTGGAAGGATTTTAGTTTTTAAACACTGTGCATCTTGGCCTGCAACAGCTATCAAACAGTATGGGACATGGTGGTCACAGGCAAGGATGGCACATGGTTGTCAAAAAGATGTGTCTGAGTAAGCTGCATCTGACCAGGTCCATACCTGCAATCACAAGGGCTAAAGAGTTTGGTGATAAAAATATTCTCCTCTCAGCCATTGAAGCCTCAGCTCAGCCAGCCCCTGACAGTGGGAGCAAATGACTGGGTTCCAGTGAGTTCATTTTGTTTATGAACTCCACTGACCATCCCGAATGTCTCAACAGAAATCGAGACTCATCAGACCAGGCAACTTTCAGACCAGGCTCTTTTTCCTATTTGTAGTGGAGATGAGTGGTACCCGGTGGGGTCTTCTGCTGTTGTAGCTCATCCTCCTCAAGGTTGTGCGTGTTGTCACTTCACAAATGCTTTGCTGCATACCTCGGTTGTAACGAGTGGTTATTTCAGTCAAAGTTGCTCTTCTATCAGCTTGAATCAGTCGGCCTATTCTCCTCTGACCTCTAGCATCAACAAGGCATTTTCGTCACAGGACTGCCACATACTGGATATGTTTCCCTTTTCACGCCATTCTTTGTAAACCCTCGAAATTGTTGTGCATGAAAATCCCAGTAACTGAGCTGATTGTGAAATACTCAGACCGGCCCATCTGGCACCAACAACCATGCCACGCTCAAAATTGCTTATATCACCTTTCTTTCCCATTCTGATATTCAGTTTGGAGTTCAGGAGATTTTCTTGACCAGGACCACACCCCTAAATTCATTGAAGCAACTGCCATGTGATTGGTTGATTAGATAATTGCATTAAGGAAAAAAAATTGTGTTCCTAATTCATCCTAGTTCCTAAAATTCATATTAGGTGTTCCTAATAATTCTTTAGGTGTGTGTATATATATAATATTATATTTTTGCTTATTACTGGTATGGTAAAATTAAATACATTTTACAGGCAAAACAGATCTATCATTATTTCAATAGAGTAGTACAATGAAGCACCACTAACACGGAATTTGCATGGGGATCAAATTTACACAAAATTCCAAATCACATGGATGCCTATTGATTAAAATTTTCAGAGCGACAATAAATGTTCTCGGATGAGCGGATTAATATACATCATTGCTATAGGTGAATGGAAATATCTGACAGCTGATGCAAATCAGAATCGAGTATTCCAGAGAGCCGTGTAATAAACACTGGCGTTTTCCCCAGTATTTTTCCATGTTTGGCATCACTTTATACTGAAATGTGTACTATTGTAAATGGAGTGCATGTTAAATCATTCTTGTGTATGTCAAAAGCTTGAGAACACCCATTTTGGAGAACTACACTTTTGAACATAATTCACGTGAGTGTGCTTAGTGGCACATACTAAATGTCATTTTAGTGCATTCAATGTCCTACACTAAATGGCAGTAATGTTTTGTCTCAATGCACTACAGGGGTTGAATCCAGACTTTTTATACCCAGTGGGGCATTAAATATAATCGTGTTGTCTTTAGTTTGATGTCTTGTGGACCCACATGGGTCAGAAAGCACCTAATGGATGGGCAATGTGAACACGCTCTCGCTGTTTAAATGGGTGGAAGGTTTTATTCAATTCACGGTATGTTGGAGAAAAGAATATTTTAAATGAGGAGCGATATAATGCGATATTCAAAATGCACTTAACTGTAATAAGGGTAGAGAGGATTTCAAATGCATGTTTTTTTTTTCTGCTTAATTTGTATGCCACTGATACTAAGGCAATAAATACCAGTGCTGAAATAACATCTATTTGATCATCAATCTCTTTTCATTTCTCACTCAAGACTATTTCACTACCTTGAGAATGAAAAGCTGCATTTTTCTGTCAAGTATATGTTTTAGTAATGTGTAATGTGATTCTGATGACAGCTGGAAATTTCCTTGTGTTAAAATGTCCCTATTATTCTTTTTTTGGATATTACCATTTGTGTAATGTATAATATAGCTTTTTGTGAATGTAAAATGTTTGCAAAAATTAATGGAGTTATTGTCTCCTAAAAGAAAGAATCGATTCTGAACTGCCTGAAACGAGTCGCCAGCAATTCCAGTCTTACTTCCTGCATGAACCTATGGGTTGTAGCACATTTGCATAACTCCAGCCTATTGGCTGCCTGTTAACAACATTTTCTTTGATTTGCCCTCAAACACTGTAGTTGTACTGTAGCTGAGGCCTGGAAAAGTTTGATTTGTGTTGTCCGACATGTTGAGAAGACACTGTTTTCTGTGCTGTGAAGGCAAATCCATTTGCAATGGTGGTCTACTTTCAATTATCATACTAAATTACTAAGGTAAAACAGACACCATCGTTACTATTTGCATCACTGTGTATGCAAGTGCTGACGAAGCGTCAGATATGTTAATTGAGTGTTTAGTTTCTGACACGTGTCATAAATGGTAGACCAGTCACAACAGACAGGACAATCTGACCAATCAGAGCAGATTAATTGAACGTGATTGAACAGTTTCAGACACTGCGAGAAAAAATGTGATGATGCAGTTTGAGAAAATTAAAGTGATTTTGACCTTGGTGCATGCAAACATACAGTATTTTGCCCTATCATACAACTGGCACAATGCAGCACCAAGCAAGTGTTTTTATTTTATTTTATTTTTTGGTTTTTTTTGCAAGTTTCAGCCCGACGCAGTTATCATTTTCACATCCTGCATCAAGTTGCATCAAATAGCAAATGCATTTGCGTCCATTTGTTCGTATGGGCATGCTGGTCTGCAGGACCGGCACGTGCACTTCTGCCGCTCTCAGGCGAAAAAATTGTGCCGCCCCTCTATTTGCAACATATACCAGCAACAACACATAAAGACCAATATGCCATATATAACGCAAAACCAGCAACAACACATAAAGACCAATAAGCCATAGGCCTACATAACGCAAATTGTGCGCAACACGCGTGTGCCCAAAATGTCAACAATAATAAAGTTTATGCAGGAGGAAATTTAGGCAAATGACTGCTGGCATTTTTCTTTCAGCAGTCATGACAGGACTTTCCCAAATAATCACATTTCACCTCCTCAAATTACTGTTGTTTGCAAATTTCTTTACACCACTTTCTGTGCGTAAAAAACACACAAATGAAATGTCCGCAAGCACATTATATCATCAGCAGGTTCAGCATCGAGCAAATAAAGCTTAACTTACGTTTCAGAAGCGCGCACGGCGGGCCTTCATCGCAGCAAAGCTCTTCACTGCATCCTCTTTATTGATTCTCTGAGCCAGTTCACGCTCTATGAAGATTGTTGCCAGTCTTGTTTCATTGTACTGCAAAGTGCGAAGGTAGTTTTTTTTATTAATTTCAACTTTGAGAAACTGCGTTCTCCTGAAGCGATATCGTTTCAACGACGACATCCTGTCCCTGATCGGTGATTAACGGACGATCTGTTCATTATGTGACACAATGAACGGGTCACCCAAATGAAAGTAAGACTCGGAAGGTAAAGTAATTATTTATGTTTACTGCATTGTGATTTCTTAATTCAGAATATAATCAACATTGCGTAGGTAGATGTGATCGGGGAATTTGTCTGTTAAAAGAATAACATTTAAAGCCAAGCCACTTACGAAATGACTCGAATGACTCAGAGTCAGTAAAATGATCCGAACTTCCCCTCACTCAGTCATGACTCGTGAGATCAGGGACTCGCACTCACCGGCGCTGCGGGGCGGCGGCAGCTCAGTAAATCATATAAATAACCTATTTTATGAATTGTTCATTCCCGGTTGGCTCACATTTTGCCGCCCTTACAAAAGTGCCGCTCTAGGCAACTGCCTATATCGCCTATACCGGCCCTGCTGGTCTGAAAACGAGGTGTGCGTTGCTATTTTAAGGCAACATAAATAAATGGCACCAATGACCAACTGAAACCTGGTCTACAGTCAATGACGCAGGTTTTTTTTTTGTTTTGTTATTTAAAGGTGGGGTTTACTGCTTTTTTTCTTTGCATGATTGTGTTTATGGGGTGCAATATAACATGTATCTGTGTTTTTTCTTTTTTTAAGTCTTATTTTTCATAAATTTCACCTTTATTGTAAGCCGGGCTCTCCTCTGTCCCCTGAACGAGCGGTTCACTTCCTGAGTCTATGAAAACACTCCCTCAGAATGACGTTGTCGGCTCAGATTGGTTCGTTTGGGCCGGTGTGTTGTGATTGGCTAAACTGTCGCTCACGTTGTCCGGAAGATTAACGCCCATTACCTTTACCGGCGTAACGGGCATGCCAAAGGTGGATAACATAGACGATGGATACACGTAAATAATGATGTCGAGACTGCAGTTTCAGTGAGGCAGAATCAGACCGAGAAAGCCGCGATGAATCGAGTCTAGCAGAACCTCAACACACAAGGCTCTTAATAAAGGTTTCTGAATGATAATTTGCTAAATTTTTTAACCATATACTCGTTTGTTTTACACAATAGCATCTGACTAGCAATGATAGCAACTGACTGGCCACTAATGTTATACTCAAACAGCGTTGGCAAGTTAACATTCTTGTTTAAATCGAAAATAAAGTCAGGGAGGGTTGATGCCAATGTGTGGGTTAGTGATGTACCATAACCCAGCTGTAGTCCCAATCGAGTCGTTTTTGTAGGCAATTATACTTCCTGATTTTTAAAAGACGATATCTCTGCTTACACTGAACTTTCAGCGTTGCAACTTTGCAGATACTGTTCATGCACCAACAGCAACATTACACACTATTTAAAATGAAAAAAGTGAAATCGCAGTAAACCCGCCCTTTAAAGGGCGCGTGTAGTAATGTGTGCCTATAGGCGGGTCCACAACGTGCGTACACTTCTTATTAAACACACACAGACACGTGCAGCAGCACATACACGTGCCAAATATTAAATATAAATATAAATGATTGCAATGTAAAAGATTATTATTGTGTACATAAAGATATGTGGAATTCGGCTTCTCCCGTAGATGGTCTGCTTACACGCACGAGCAGATCCGTTTCAGAAACGCTCAGTTTTACAGCTTATTGTAATGCAAATAGTGAATCCGCCATGGCACGAGTGTAACTGGCTTTAAAAGGGAATGAGAGATGACTCTGATTGGTTTATTGCACATTACGCTCAAAACTAAGCCATTACTCATTAAAGGTATAGTTCACTTTGAAATTAATTTTTGATATGTTTTAGCTTACCTCTAGGGCATCCAAGATGTAGGTGTCTTTGTTTCCATTTTCAATTTTGATATTTTTAGGTCGAACCGTTCTTGTCTGTCAGTCATATAATAGAGGTATATGGGGTCCACCTCAAAGAGCATGCACAGCGAAGTCCAAATTAAACATGATATGACTCATAAATGTAAGTACACATTGATGGCCTAAGACACGAAACGAGCGGTTTGAGTGAGAAAACAACAGTATTTATATTGTTTTTACCTCTTGTAACCACAGCCATGTCCAAGTGATCTGAAGGCATGGGCGCTTCGGTCTGCGCAAGCTTCGAAAGCGTAAAAAATCAACGTTGTCTGTTGATATATCAAAATTGTCTTCCATATCAAATTTAAAATACTGTGGATACATCTTGGATGCCCTTGAGGTAAGCTAAAACATGAAAAAAATTAATTTCAAAGTGAACTATCCCCTTAGGGACAACCCATAGACCATGCGCCGGAAGCCCCGACCAATTTTTCTGCCGTTAAACTAGCTGAAGCAGATTAAGTAAATGCACTTGTGCCCTGCGTTTTAGACCTTGCGCTTAAATCGTTAAAATAGGGTCCATTGTAGGAGCCAAAATTAAGAAAACTTTAAAATAGTATCATGGGCACTTTAACCCCTTAACGGTCACGTCCCACAGATGGGACGCTTGCCATTATATTTTGAAATCAATAATATCTTAGAAAGACCTGAAGTGATATTGACAAACTATATATCATTTTTAAAAGCTTACAATCTCTAGTTTCCATATTTGGTGACTGATTTTCTAAATAAATTACACAGGAGCCGTAATCAATAGGCTATGTGCACAAGCGTAGTTTCGAACTTCCGCTTTTGTCAGAAGTCGGCATATCAGTTTCCGGTTTACGACTGTTCATCCGCATCCGCTGTAAACAAACAATATAAGTGCTGCTGTTGTACGAAAATAAGAGTAGTTAAACACATCTAAGTTTCTAAGAACTGTAGGTGGATCTATCAACTAACGTCCGTTTCACACATACCCCGTTTGCAGTGTGTGTTGCGGTGCAGGAGCAACGGGTGCTGCAGTGCTTTCACATATGATGCGTTTGCAGTGAATCTCTGATCGCGGCTGTGCCACAAACGCATACTTACTATTTTTACTATTTTTTTTGCGCGTCGCCCTAAAATATCTATTTTGTGCAGCCACTGCGCACGAAGGTTGGTGTTTTTCGGGAAGCAGTGGAAGCTCAAATGGCTGTTAGCGACTTGAAGCAGAGTGGCACACAGCAGTGCTCCACGCACCATGTTAACAGGTTAGGGCTTTCACTTTTCACACCGCTAGAGATGCGGCACATATGCTATAATATAACAGCAGTGCAGCGATCGTTACTGCACCGAATCTATTTCTGCTGTGCTGCATTAAAGTGACATGTTTCGTGGTCAAAATGCACAAAGATTGACCTGAAAATGTAGTAATTTCACCATAAATGCGTTTCATTAAATAAAATGTAGTAATCTCACCATAAATGCATTTAATATACCAGTACTACTATTTTTCACAGTCATCGGAAGACTGTGAAGACCGGGGGAAATCAAGAAAAACATAATGAACAACGCTCGTATCATTCGGGAAAGGAGGTGGAAAAACAAGTTTTGTGACATGCAGGATCTATTGTGGGCTATTTAAATGCAAAAGAAAAGGCATGTGAGTCGGCTGTTTTTGTCAATTTGAAGTTTTAATATAAAATATTTGCCATTTTAATAAAGTAAATTTGACCACTTGCTTGAGCAACTTAATATGAGTAAAGCATGGAATAATAGCCCTTACATACGTGCATACGTCCATTAAAGAGTGTGTAGAAAGAAAATTGTAATGCTGACAACTTTTTTTGAAACAAAAGTTGCAGCAAAACTTCTGGATTTTAAATAAAAATAGTAAGTATGCATTTGTGGCACAGCCGCGATCAGAGATTCACTGCAAACGCATCATATGTGAAAGCACTGCAGCACCCGTTGCTCCTGCACCGCAACACACACTGCAAACGGGGTATGTGTGAAACGGGCGTTAGTTGATAGATCCACCTACAGTTCCTAGAAACTTAGATGTGTTTAACTACTCTTATTTTCGTACAAAAGCAGCACTTATATTGTTTGTTTACAGCGGATGCGGATGAACAGTCGTAAACCGGAAACTGATATGCCGACTTCTGACAAAAGCGGAAGTTCGAAACTACGCTTGTGCACATAGCCTATTTGCAACAAGAATATTTTCACACTCAAAGCGCGTTCACACCTTTATTTTGAAATAGCAATGAACATGAAAAATCATGAAAACATTTTTCAGAGTTTGTTTTCATGCCAAGAGTTCAAAAGATTGCAAACAATGAGTGCAATTAAAAATGTTTTAAATATTAAAAAAAATAATAATAAATTCACTATTTGTGATGTGGCAATAAGGTATAACGCGCATGCGTGTTCTTTGTATGCTTAGAGGTTGAATTCATATCAAAATCTCCCAAACGTCTCATATTACTTCTGAATAGGATCTCTACTTCATAAATTGTATGAAAATTGTGAAAATGATGGCGCCCTTATATGGGCAGTGATGGAGTCTGGTTGTGCCCTAGTGGAAGCGTTCGGTACTGCGGCCAAACAACATCTCACTAAAAGCTCAACCTAAAATTTTAAACACAACTTTTTCTGATTTTTGTCTTTGATTTTTCTGCAGTTTTAGAGTAGCCCAGGTTTTGAAAATATATATTTTATATAAAATATGAATAATTAATTGTTTTACATTGTACATTTCCATAAACTCAAACTTCTATAACTTTTTTTTCACTTTCTTAATTTATTTCACTTCGACAAAAATCTGCCAAATGTCTTCTTTAAATTAAAACGAGACCAGTCTTACGTCTATATTCCAAAGCATTCTTGAATTACAACCATTTAAGTTCGAAATGTGCATTTCCATGTCTATTCAAAAAAGGGCGTGACAGTTAAGAGGTAACGTAACTAATGACCCCCACCAACTGGCACATATGCTTCTTTCATAGCTGTTAAGGCTAAAGCAATCTCCGTCATTTTCCTCAAGAGTTCATTTGTTTCCTCTAGGAACAAGTCTCTGAACAAAAATTTCCTTAAGCTTCTGACACCCTCTTAATGATAAAATCTGTCTAGTAATATAGTTTTGCTATTTCCATGCAGCTGCTCTGTTATTCTCATTATATTTCTTTCATACGCATATAATAATAATCACTGGTTGTTATTTGACAATCCTGAAGAGAGTTTTATTCTAATCTGTTTTGTTATAAATGTCTTTAATCATTGCAGTC
>JAQIUQ010007452.1:22500-27500 GCA_030378365.1 Hybognathus amarus | reverse complement strand
GCCATTGCGTTGAAAGTCTCTGTGTGGCCGGTAGTGAATGCTCGCTCTTGAGATCCAGCACGTACACAAGCACGAGCACTCTTGTTGCATTCTGAAACATCACCACTAGAGGCCGCTAAAAAACGCATACAGCACCTTTAAGGGAATAACATAGTTGAATGTGAAAGATCGGTGAATATCCCTTAGCATGATACGGTGGCGTATTGCATTCACTTGAAGAAAAAAAATCTACTCTGTTTTTTCTGAATTAATCGAGTTAATTTTTCATGAGAACATTTTTTTTGCTCTGTTTTTCTGAATTAACGAAGTTAATTTTTCATGAGAAAAAATGTTTTTGCTCTGTTTTTCTGAATTAAGAGTTAATTTTTCATGAGAAAATTTTTTTTGCTCTGTTTTCTGAATTAACGAGTTAATTTTTCATTAGAAAAAAAGTTTTTGCTCTGTTTTTCTGAATTAACGACTTAATTTTTCATGAGAAAAAAGTTTTTGCTTTGTTTTTCTGAATTAACGACTTAATTTTTCATGAGAAAAAGTTTTTGCTCTGTTTTTCTGAATTAACGACTTAATTTTTCATAAGAAATTTTTTTCATTCAGAAAAACAGAGCAAAAAAAAATTCCATGAAAAATTAACTCATTAATTCAGAAAAACAGAGCAAAAAATATTTTGTATTAAATATTAACTCGTTAATTCAGAAAAACGGAGCAAAATTTTTTTTTCTCATGAAAAATTAACTCGGTTATTCAGAAAAACAGCAAAAAAAATTTTCTCATGAAAAATTAACTCATTAATTCAGAAAAACAGAGCAAAAATTGTTTTTCTCATGAAAAATTAACTCGTTAATTAAGAAAAACAGAGCAAAAAAAAAATTTCTCATGAAAAATTAACTCGAATTCATAGAAAAAACAGAGCAAAAAAAATTTCTCATGAAAAATTAACTCGTTAATTCAGAAAAACAGAGTACATTTTTTCTTCAGAGTGAATGCATACGCCACCGTAGCATGATAAATCTGGCCAACATGTAACTGAAATTTCCACGTAATCTTTAATAATCTTGCTATTTTATTTTTGAACTATTCTTTTAAATGGCAATAAAGTAACCCTGCTTTGTTTCTGGTTACAGCTGCACATGCTGTTGTGTTGTTTTAGTAGAAAGCCAGCAGATGTTGTCTTTGGCAGAGTAGCAGCATTATGTGACAGCTGCATAAACCTTTTAGGCCTATTTTATGTGTAAACTGCTTGAATTTGTAGCTCTGATCCGGCCATCAACCAGAAACGTGTATATACTTGACAGTTCTGTTGTTTGTACATCAGGCATCATTTTCATTGTGTCTTCAATTTTCCTCCTGTTTTATATCCCTTAGTGGATTTTAGCAAGCCAATAACACAATTAATGTCTGCATTGTGATTTCCAGAAATGAGGTTATAGTGCAAGTACATAAAACTTCAACAACCATCCATTAATCAAAGCTAATATGAGAGACCTGAAGGAAAGCACGTTCTCCTGCAAAACTAGTGATATCTATATTAAATGTCTGTGCAAGAATGTTACTTGACTTGGCCTGTTGCCAGAGCGGCTCATATCAGTGTCATTAAAATGCCATCATAGTTACTTTGCTACTTTCTGTTCTTACTTATTGTCATCCATCATCTTGACTGTGAGTGTGGGCGTAATTTACATTTCCAAATAGCTGCCCCATAATTCTGCCTGCACATATACAGTATTTTGTATATTTTCAGACATTTTGTCAATTAATCAAATTTATCTATTTACGAGCTTTACCGAAACGAGGAGGACTTGCTCTTTCTGTTATTTACTAGCTTACAGCATTGACGAACCTCTTTCATCTCTCAAATTTAATTTCTTGGTGTGTCATATTATTATAAAAACTTCTAGCTCTGAGCTGAAAGTTCATTCAGGGGCCTGATGATGGGCTGTGCTGCTTTACTGATAAGACTTTTTTGTGGTATTTTTAGACTCGAAACAGTAGTATCACTCCTCGTTGACGAGAATACCTGGTTTGTTGTATTTCGAGGCAGATAAAAAGCCTTCAAGGATCATTTTTCCATTTCAACAATAAGTGTTTATTCCCCAATGATATTCCGTGCATCTGTAACTAATCCTGCCCAAACATTTACACTGTAATTGGAAAATCAAATGCTATCTGTAGTGTCAGCAAAGTCAATTTGAACTTTTCAGTTTGGCATCTCATTCGTGACTGCCGCTGTTATTTCTCTGCAAGAGGCTAATCAGAAGCATCTTATTAATATGCATCAAAGAGCCGTGGCGTAATTTTGTAATTAGGCGAGTGTTTATGCTTAGGTTTTTTTTTTGTTTTTCTCATCTACGCTGCACAGTTCTTCCAGCATTTGCTGTGGTGATATTTTCTCTCATTACACCTTACAAGTGCACACATGTAAATCTTGACTGCCACCTCAGGTTATAGATGAAAAAGTTGAGCTGTTATAAGACAAGGAGACATTGTGACGGTTTGATAGGAAGGATGTTTTACTTTATCTAAGTTTTTTACCTGTATCAGTTTAACTTTACACCACACAAGGCACCAGTATGTAGGAGTTTTCACATGTGGCACCAAATATGTTTTGCAAATTGCACCAGGAACAAGTCTGACTTCCTGTTTCTGTAAGTAGTGTTTCACGGAATGAATACATGTATTTCACGGTAACAATATATTTCACGATATATTATTTATATATGTAGGGCTAGTTTTTCTCTGAAAAAAAGGCTTTGCATTATAAATAAACCCAAATACTTTAGAAAGTAGACTTTGATTTTGATTTTATTTGGTAAATTATTTCTTTGATAAACTATTTTGATAGCTAAATATCAGTAAACAAAACACACTCATCAACTTTTAGATGAACTGCCCTCAACTGATTGATATTAAATACTACTCATAGGTGCAATTAAACTTTAGGCTAAATAAAGTGACGCTGAATATATTTTTTCAATCTCATGTTATTTCTTTACTTCATCAATCAGTTTATTATAGGTTATCTGAATATTTTAAATTTAACTATTCTCTTTATAATAAATTAGTTTATTTTTTAATTTTGTAAGATATTAGTAATACTAGTTTACTAGTTACTAGTACTATATTCGTAATACTAGTATTTTTTTTTTTTGCCATGTCTGCTTATTATGCTGCTTTTTTAAGGGTTTTGTTTTGCTCTTTTTGTGATATCTGGCAACCTGTCACCTGAAGCTTTGATCAAGAGTAGTACAACACGGGCATGGGTAAATCATTGGGCATCTATGTATTTATTATGTCTATGTGAAGAGTTCAGATGCAAAAGCCTCTAAATGCCATTTGAAATTTTGTTCTAAAATGACCATTTTTATCAAGCTTGTATATTTAAGTTCAGTAATTTCACTTAAATGACAATTAATAGGTAATCTTCATTGCCATTTAAGTGAAATTACTGAACTTAAATATACAAGCTTGATAAAAATGATCATTTTAGAACAAAATTTCAAATGGCACTTAGAGGCTTGTGCATCTGAACTCTTTATGTTTATTATGTGTCTATTATGTCGAACTTTTATTTTGACGGGTTGTCGATGAAGACCTTTGATTGCGTCTTTGATTGCGTTGACCTGTGTGCTTTGGTGCGTCATCGTGCATGTGTGGTATGTCGATAGTTATCAAATTAAATCAAATGAAATGCTGGTAAAGTGACTCTTAGAGCAAGTCTGTAGATTAAGTTCGTGTCTTTATGCCCTGATATAGTGTAAGACGGCAGACGAAAAAAAAAAAGACACTGCTTGCTTGTTTATAGACAGAAACGGTTCACGTGCCCCATTCAAGTTATACAGAGATGCGCCGAACATGCAGACTTCATATTTAAATAGCAGTCTTTTTAAGCTTTAATATTCCCAGACTTAAGTTCACAGTCCTACTTATGATGTATTCCTCCAAAATCTGTCAAATAGTGCGACTTCCGCATTATATAGACGAAATTGAATGGTTAGGGTTCCATGATTCAGCCCGCTAGGATATGATCAAGATTTGGGTGACCAAATGCCCCGTATTTGGCTCAATCTGTCTTCAGAAATGTTCATTATATATTTATTTTTAGTACCCAAACTGAAATAATACCTATACTGAAAATGTATAACTAAACAATACTGTAACAAAATAAATGTTGTTCTTTTGACATTTACAAAATGTATTTCCACAAAAAAATGTGCAGCACAACTGCTTTATATTGATATTGGAAATGTTTCTCATGTGACACTGAAGACTGGTAATACTGAAAACTCTGAAAACTAAAATAGATATAGCCTACCATCACAACACTATGTTTACCTTTGGCAAAACAAAATACATATTGTGATTCATTTATATAACATTTAAATCATTTCTGTTATTATTTTCAGCTTCGATTCGTGTTATATATATATATACATACATTCCTTTAGTTTTCTTATATTCAACATAAATAATACATTTTATCTCTCCACAGATTTTTTAACAATAGCTACAATACTGGGGACCGGGATCCTGGGTAAGTAAAAGCTCAGTCTGCAATTAAAAATGTAACAAATGGCATTATGCTGAAATCTATGGAAACTTGTTTCCGCCATAGAATGAAAAATATGAAAGGTATTTGCGACTTTTATCTACAATTCTGACTTTTTTCTCACAATTGCGAGTTTTATTCTCGCAATTCTGACATTATTTCTCAGAATTGCGAGATGGAAAGTCAGAATTGCAAGATATAAAGTCAGAATTGCTAATATAAAGTCATAATTGTGAGTTATAAAGTCAGAATTGCAAGATATAAAGTCATAATTGTGTGATAAAGTCGCAGTTGCGAGTTATAAAGTCAGAATTGCTAGATATAAAGTCGCAATTGCGTGTTATAAAGTCAGAAATGCATGATATAAAGTCAGAATTGTGAGATTTAAACTATTCTAAGTATTCATTCCTTGGAATTGGCCTGAAAAGTCACAATTCCGAGTTTATATCTCACAATT
>JAQIUQ010007452.1:0-20000 GCA_030378365.1 Hybognathus amarus | reverse complement strand
TTCGCAAAGTTGACTCTGTGTATAAAATATCTTCTTATTAAACTGTATGGACACTGACAAAGTTCTCAATGCTTCGGTTTGAATGTAGGGACCCTTATTATGCTACTGTGTTACTGTGGGGCTATTTTGAGCCTTGTTAGTGGTAATAACAAGCGATTTTTATTTGTCATTACTCTATGCCCAATATACTAGTGTTATACTAGCATTATAAGCTAAACTGTTTTTAGAGATAAAACTATTTACATTCGGCAATCATGAAAACAAATCTCAGATAACGGTTGACTAGGCAACAATGTGTAATTAGACCAAAGGTTATATTTGCGCCAGAGTTGTCCTTTAACTTAATTAATTGTATGTTTTTTTTTGTTTGTTTGTTTTTTAGTTTTTAACATTAACGTTTTAGTATTATAGCCTAAAATAATTTGCACAATGTCATTTCCACCACAACCTGTCTTTACCACCACAATGAACACCGTGGTGGAAATGACTGTGGCGGAAATTACATTTCCCCCTTTCCTTTAAAATATCATGCTATGTTAGCCTGTTAATATTAGTTTTACTGTTAGCATTTAATATACACAAATTACACATTATTAAATTAATTTTATCCAGTTATTTTTACGTCCATGTGAAATATGAGCCGTTTGGAAATGACGGCCAATAAACATATTCCCAGTTTTAGTCATATTTACCTTGATTTTTCTTCTTTTCATTACCCCCTAAAGAGGTCACCCTTTCACCCAGCCATGTGTTCACTGTAGAGTTTCTATTGCTATGGTTACTAAGTATTCAAACCTAAAACAATGATCTCAGGATTCTATTTTGTACAGTGTGGCGGAAATGACAGTGAACCCGAGGGACAAGGGTTCTACTTATGAAAAATATAAGAAAATGTGAATAAATATTGCAAGATATAATATGTTTAATTGAAATAGACATTATTTTCTAATTTGTACTTAAAATCTACATTATTTAAATATTTAATTTAGAATTTAGGTTGAAGGTACAAAGTCTGGCTTAGGGACAGGGGGAGAACAGTAAAAATCATGCATAAAAGGCCTCATATTATATAATAAAAAGAATGATTGAACCATGATACATTTTTTCTTAGGGTGAAGTAAGTCTGACAAAAACAAAAAAAGAAGAAATGTTTTTTTTAGATTTTTTTTATTTTATCCAGGGGCAAGAAAAGTACCATAGTTATAGAATCACCCTTAAATGAACCAGTCAGTCTTTAAGAGCACACTGGCATATATTAATGCTTCAAAATTAATTTTCTTCCAAATTTTCTCTCAAAATTAGATAAATTTGTGTCTGCAATGAGAGATTCACAATAAATGTTGATTTTTATTTCCCTTTTAGGCACTGCTCATATACCTGTTTGTAGATTTGCTGGCAGCGATGCCGTTTAGCCCAACTTGAGGCACTGAAGGTAAATTATAGTAAGTCTTTATAAATGTACTGTTCAAAAGTTTAAACATTTTATTTTATTTTTCTTTTAAACAAATGAATATTTTTTATTAATGCATAAATTGATCAAATGTGACAGTAAAGACATTTATAGGGTTTCTATTTTCAAATAAACGCTGTTATTTTTAACTTCCTATTTATAAAGAATTCTGAAAAAGATGTATCATGTTTTCCACAAAGATATTAATAATAATAATAAATAAAAAATCAACTTTGATCATAAGAAATGTTTCTTGAGCAGCAAACCAGCATATTAGAATAATTTCTGAAGGATCACGTGACAGTGAAGACTGGCGTAATGATGCTGCAAAGTTAGCTTTGCCTTCACAGAAAAAATAAAATTAAAAAAGAAAACAGTTATTTTTAATGTTTTAAAAATATGTATGGTTTAGTGTATTACTGATCAAATTAATGCAGCCTTGGTGAGCAAAAGAGACTTTTCAAAAAATAAATAAAATAAAACATTTAAATGGTAGTGTATATGGATTAGTAGCTTTGTAAATATGACAAATCTATTTGCAATCACAAATGAGGCATAATGGTTAGGTTACTAATAGAATAATAATGTAAAACCAGTTGAATGTGTTGATGAAGATAATAAGGTACTCTGGTGTTCTGTGGTAGACTGCAGAGACGGAGATGATCTTAATGGAGGAAGTCTGTTCTGAAGAACCTCTGACACATAATGCAGAAGAGGAAGAGGATGGGGAGGAAGTGGAAGAGGCAGGTATGTCAAAAAAAAAAAACATTATAATAGTATAGATGTAGTTCAATGCACTGTAGATGCTATATAAATATTAAGAGAGGTGTTGCGGGTGAGCTATGCACTGCTTTGCGACAATGCCTCACATTGAAATGATCATAATTCTATCAGCATACACCAAATCTACTGAATCAAGTGGATAAAACACATGGGTAAGTAAGGCCATGTGTTTATCATGAAGCATGGCTTAGTGATGGTTGGGAATCAAGCATCCAACCCTAAGAAGTTTTTTTAATAACTGTTCCATAAATTATTTATTTTTAGGCAACACATTACTCGATTGTCCACTTTAGACATTGTTCTAACTACTGTATTAGTAACTTTACAACTTCATATCAAATACCCAACATTAGAGTATTAGTAGACTGTCTGCTTAATATCTGCTAAGACTTTATTTTGATGTCCCTCCAACAGACATTCTGCTTATATAAGTAACTTTGCAACTAACCTTACCTACAGTAACCTAACCCTAACCTAACAGTCTACAGTCCACTAATACTCTCATTCGAGTTAGTTGACATAGTTGAAGTTGAAGTAAACAGAAGTTCTTTTTCATTTAATTTGATTTTTATTTCACATTATTTATCTTTTTTTTAATTTTATAATGTCATTCGAAACATGGCGGTTGTTCAAATGCTTGATGAAGATCTTGACTGAAAAGATGCTAATGAAGATTTGCAAGTTATGATAGTTCAGTGGGTTTTTTGAGTCTTTTAATTTTTTAATGTAATCAGAATGAGAAGAATATTCTATGTTCTAATATCCTGCAATGCGGCTTTGACTCTTAAGTCTTTAGACTGCTTGTACAATAATATTATCCCAAAAAATAATATTATAATATAAAATACACTGAAAAAAGGTGTTTGCTAAACTTATAATGAAGAGAATAACTCTTTTTGTGTGTACTTTTTTTATTTTTATTTTATCAAAGGTGCCATCTTGCATATAAAATCTAATCATATTCCATAACAGATGGGGGCAGTATACCTCCAGAAATTGAGTTGTGTTGCGGCCGCGCGCACTCTCACGTCTTCAAACAACACAAACAAGCGCTGTTTTTGCTCTGTCTTTCTCGCACATATTATTTAAATAATTTAACACGATAGTAAAATGTTTGGAAGACCGCAGTTTTACGTGGAGCATTTTGAGATTTTTAGAGATCAGAGACTCAATGAACAACGTCTCAACACTAAATGAAGAAGACCATCTCATAGACGCCTGTCTCAAAAACAAGCTGGTGCATTTCGACAGTATGGGAAAATAAAAGCCTGAGCAATTATTTAAAGTTTATGGTATTCGTTTTGTTCATATTAAACTTTTATTGTTAATTTGAATTAATTTGACAGACAGCATTGGCTGATGTTGATCAAAGTATGGTAAATGTCTTGACTGAACCTACAAGGGTAACAATCAGATAATTTATCATTTTGAGTACGTGACCACACTCTTCATGACATCACAATGAATCTGTGGTTCTGCGGTGACAAATCAATTGTATAAATTATATACTGTTGGTTTTTCTGTTCCAGTGGATTCTGAAATTTACTGAGTTTTGCTTCCTTTTTTAGTTTTGATAATAAACGCACTGCTGCATCTAAATCTAGCTCTTTATTTCACAGTGCTTCAACCTCACTGGCTATGTTTACATGCACACTGTTTGTGTAATATGCAATAGACAACCAAGTCAGTGTGCATCTTTATTTCCCATTCTCCATCATGAACTGCCCGTGAACTGGGCCCAACAACGTCACAACAGGATACATACCATATATGGCATTTCACCGTAACATCTACCATTCTTTACAGCATTGCCACACTTCACTAAGAACCCCATCCAATAACTAACAACCCTGAACATGAGAGCTTACTAGCCCAACTTATGCTGTGTATTATCAAAACTGAACTGCATTACTGGTGCATTAATCTATCTTAGACACTAAGGGAAACTCGCAAGTCAAGTATCTTTAATGGGTGTGACTGACGACCAATGCGCGTAATGATCAGGGTTTCATGCTGGGCAGGCCTGTTAGTCACTGACATCCTCCGTTCTTTAACTTGCTCTGGCACAATGTGTCGCCCTCTCTGATTGCTGTTTCACCGTTGCTGGCCACAGAGCCCTGACTGCTCTCCTTCATCCCTGCTTCTTGGATATTAAACTGGGCGGAGCGCTCAGCCCTTTGCAAATCCACACGGTTGCACCTGTATAATGGGCCATCCACCACATATGACCGCGGATTTACTTTTGCCAGACAGTGGTTTCATTCTGATTCATTTTGTGTTCGCCAACATTAAGGTCTGGGAGGTCTTTGTCTCTCGTGTCGTAATGGAATATTGCCATGCACCGTTTACACCTCAGTTTCTCCGAAACTCTTCGACCACCTTGGGAAAAGAAAACTGTTTGTCATGGGAAGTCCCATTCTAAGTCTGTGTGACATGAGTCGCTGTGGAGGAATGCTGTCCAATCCCTCTGTGGGCATGTTTCGCCAATGTAGAATTGCTTGCCATGGGTCTGTTCCGTCGAGTTTAACACAGTCTCATCCCAAGAAGTTATACAACTGACGCTTTTGACCATACGTCAACATCCTACCCTTTAACGTCAGTTAGATGACGATCTTGGGACGTTATCACAGACTGACGCTTTACCTTTAACGTCAGTTAGGTGACTGGGTAGGTTTAGGTCTGGGGTAGGGTTAGGATAAGATAACGTCATCTAACTGACGTTAAAGGGTACCCTAAAACAGTGGATGTTGAGGAAGTTCTGGAAGTTCGGAAGTTTTGTCCTCTTAACAGAGTGATTTCACAATCTTCACTCCAGATTTGGCCTTTCCGTTAGATTTTGGGTGCTGGGGTGAGGATGTGACATGCATAAACCCCCATTGGGCAGCAAATTTTCAGAACTGTTCACCAGCGAATTGGGGCCCGTTGTCAGTGGTCACTTGCGTAATGACTGTGTCTGCTGTCAGATCTGGTAACTGATCAATTTCCCAGTAACCTGAGTAGTGGTCCACTATGATCAGAAATTGTCTGCCACTGTACAACTAACAATTTGCCAGGGGCGCATAGGGATTTCATTTCACATTATTGTTTCATTTTGCTGGTTGTGCGCATACTTGTTACATGCAGGACAGTTAGCCACAAAATCCTTTATCTCTCCTCTCATGTTGGGCCAGAACAGCGTTTCCCTTGCCTGTCTGTAACAGGCTTCTCCAATATGAATTGTGAATGCGATTGAGCATTGGTGCTCTCAATGCCTTCGGTATATTGGCACACTGACCTCTATAAAGCACACCGTTCTAAATGTTCAATTCATCTCTGAATGGCCAATATCATCGCACAGAGAGCGACACGTTTTCTTTGAGATCAGGCCAGCCAGATATTACGATCTTTGCCAGCTTCTGAAATGCGTCGTCAGCTTTGGTCTCAGTTACAATTTGACGGAGACTGATGTCCGTCACATTTATATGTAGGGATTGGTCTTTGAATGAGAGCCCAGCCTCGGCGTTGTCCATGGTACTCACATGTTGTTGTGGTCCAGGCTCGTTGGACACCTGCTTGTGTCGAGCGCTGCCTGTTTGGGAGCATTAAGAAGTGTTTCTTAAAAATTGAGTGCTTTATGGTTGGTTTCAGCAGTGATTGTCTCTCTGCCGTACAGGTGACATGTGAACACGATGCTCAAGCTTTCCTTCTCAATTTGGGCATAATTTTGTTCAGTTCTCGTAGGCACCCGAGAGGCGAAAGCCACAGGTTGTCCTTGCTGCAGCAGACAGCAGCCCAAACCCTTCTTGCTGGTCTTCGCTTTGTATTGTCAATGGCTTGTTTATGTTGTGATACTTCAAAACAGTCATGTTCATAATCATACGTTTTATTTCTTGAACTGCCTCATTGTGTTCACGGAGGCAATGCCACACTGCGTCTTTGTCCAGGAGCCTGCGAAGTGGCTCACATACCTCTGAAAGCAGTGGGAGAAACTTGGCCAGGTACGTTAGAAACCAATGAAATGCTGAACTGCTTTTATATCCAGAGGTGTCTTCATTCCTAGGACTGGTTTCATCTTTTCTTGGTCAATTCGTAATCCTTCCACTGACAATATGTGTCCATGAAAGTTCACCACTCTAAATTTGAATTGCACCTTTTTTCGCTCAGCGGGAGTTGAGACTGACTCAACTGGGTCATTAAACATGTCATTGAAATTGTCAATTGTCAAAAGCTCTTCTAGGATGGTAAATTTCATGAGTCCTAGCCGCTCACATGTGTCACCTGAGAGTAATGACTCTTGATCGGCTTCGACCACTTCAAAAACTAGCTTGTGTTTGGTGCTCTTTACTGTGCATTCTGTATGAAATCACTCTAGGGAAAGCATTGTGCACCAGAATACAATTTCGGTCTTGTTGTGCTCGGCTGAATGGGGCTTTTGGATCCAGTTTCTCTTTGATTATACGGCTCATAACGTTACAAGTTGGTCCTGTGTCTAGCTGATAGGCATGCTTTCTTTTTATTAAGTGTCAGGTTAACAAACCATCTTGGACCTGGAGACTTTACTGTGTCAATGCATTCCTCAGCAGCGAAAAGTCAACCCTCGCTGTAGGGCCCTTGCTCATCCTGACCGTCATTCATCATTACATTCACTCTGCCGGACCTGTTCGACTCTCTGACTGGTTCTACACACCTTAGCAAAATGATTCAGTACACCACATGATCGACAAGGCTTCCCATATGCGGGGCACTGATTTCTGCCTTTCTCATGACCACCCCCGCAATACTAGCAATTCACAGTTCTGAGCATTTGCTCATTATTGACCAGTATGAACAGAAACCGAGGATCAGCGCAGATAGTCATTGACTGGCAACATTGTTTTCGGGACGGCCACTTTATTAAAATTGGAATTTCTCTGAAATAAACTGCAGGAAAGATATCACACTGTGCAAGGGTTTTTTTATATTTTATTACAGAATTCTTATATCTTGTACCTTTTAAGAGATTTGTTTTAAATGATGTAGATGCACATTTGCTGAATGTTGACGGTAAATGAAAAAGTATTTAAGCCTGATTGTTTTGTTTTTCTGTTACAAATAATATAAAAGCAAACACTTTTACTTTTTTGGCATACCATTTACTTTCTTTGTTTACCAGTTCTGTCTTACATGTATCATATATCACTGACAGAGATCATAAACTAATGAAGACGGAGAATATGAGTGAGCTATGTGTGATCAGGCACTGCCGTTCTCTCTCAGGTGCTGTCTTTCTTAGCGCCGCCCATCAAAATAAAAAGTTTGGAAGTGCGTCACAATAAAAGTCACTCTTCCAACACATCGGCCAATGAGAAAAACGTATTCGGCCGATGCCGATATTTTAACAGTGCCAAGTATTGGCCCATATATCAGCCTTGGCGATAAATTGGTCAGCACTAACATGAATTTAGCGTTTGCTTGGGCCGTGAGCGACTGAATTGAGCATCTCTGCATAGAGTGGAATATTGAGCTGTGTCACCGCTCCACTTCGCTCACATGCTCTGATCCTCATGCTTTCCATCACTGATCATCAAAGGGGGTTGACTGACCAACCTCTGCTGAGGTCTAACGTTCTACCCTGATAACAGTTCTACCTGATAACAGTTCTGCTAGGGTTCTAGTCAACGAATGACCATCCAAATCTCACCTCCAGTATGAACTGGAGGGGTTTGTGAGAGAGTGGAGTGCTATTTTCTGGCTATTGACTGCCAAAATGGCATTTCCCATATGGATGTGATTCAACGAGAAGCATATTGATACTTCTTCAAGAGGAAGCAGATATTGCCCATATTTCATGTTTCTGTCCATATGAAATATGAAGAATACTGAACTAGATCAGGCCAATAACATGTTCTCTGCCAGATCGAAAGAAGCCACAGAGCGGGCTCCTGGGTCTGGCCTGGGATTTGGAGAGCTAGCAAGTGATGCTTGAGAAAGGGCTCCACACTGGCGGTATGCCTGGCTCTCGAGGGCTGACCGAGCTCCTGACCGTGTTCCGCTCCTAACCAAATAACTGATGAGTCATCAGGCATTATAAATCTCTTACATGGTGTGATACACTTTCTAAATGGCCTAGACATGGTTTCCTTCTCCTTACCGCACACAAACCAAAAAGCACATGCACAGACAGAAAAAAATTATTTCCTGAAAAAAGTATCATCTTCTCTAGGCACCCTTTTGTACCCTGTAGGTGTGCCCATGACATTACCTGAGTGCGGTACACACGTGCTTCAGACACCGGCTCACAAGAAGTGTTCTTCAATAGAGTCAACTCTGACGCAGTGTTGGGTTCCACTTCGAAAGGGAACTCTTTTTGTTCATTGTGTTTTTGTTTAAGGCGAGTCACTACAGGTGAATAGGGTAACATTTTAAAATAATAGATACTCACCATGAAACTTCCTCAGTTGATTACTTACACAAATATCTTAAAAAAAATTATCAAAATTTTTGGAAATGTGTTTAATTATGCAAATTAGGCATTATTACATTAAATATGCACAGTTTTGCATATATTTTCAGTAGATAGATCTGAACATATGATAAAGCCAGGTGCAAAATTACTTTCATTTTGTTTACACACAAGATAAAAAAAGATCTGAGGGATATCAGGATATATGCTTTCATTACCTATGAAATCAAAATATACGGTCCATAGCCTTAAAAAATCTTTTTTTTTGCATTTTTAATTAAAATGTCACCTAAATCAGGCCAGGAATTATTTATTTACAAATCCCTCTGAAAACATCTTCAGAATACTGCTAAGTGTTTAACTGGAAAGTTTTGTGTACATAGGTGCTATATAAGGTGAGAAGTTTGTACTGGAGAATGAGAAAAAAACTAATTTTGAGAGAATGCAGTTAAAGATTTAAGTAGGATATAAATGTTCAGGCCCTTAGTAATAATTATATATAAAATTTCATGAAAACTGCCAGGCCAAGCGGCGCTCCTGATAAGGACAGCTCTGAGATAGGCTACAGTTTTGTCGAGGAGGTGGTAGCAGGGCCACTCGTTCCCCCGGTGGAGGACGGGGAGATTCTTTCCAAAAACCCAATGTGGTTAATGACAGATCTTACTCACTCATCTCTGAGCCCTTAGAGTGTGCAGGTGTGACAGTGCATGCCACTTATGAGCCTCACCACTCGCGTCCCCCTCTATCGCCAGACCCCTGTCACACGAGACCCCAGAGGAATGCACGTCCTTCCTGGTCTCCTCTGTCTATGACTGGTCACAGTCTATGATTGTGCTCCCACACGGACGCTGATGCCTCCCTAGTCAGAGCCAGTCATACCACCTTGCTGTCTCACTGAGGGTACATCTGTGGTCCCCATTACCCCGCTTGTACAGTGTCTGGGAACCTGGCTTCAGCTTCCCAACCTGTCCCGCTGGGTTGCCAGGACCATCAGACTCGGCTATGCGATTCAGTTTGCACAATCTCCTCCCTGCTTCCGGGAAGTCTACTACACTATGGTCAGTGGCAATGCCCCTTTCATGAGTGCAGAAGTTGCAACCTTGTTGGTGAAAGGGGCGGTTCGAGATTGTCCCTCCAGCCGAAAGGAAGTCCGGGTTCTACAGCCCCTACTTCATTGTACCAAAGAAGTCCGATGGGTTACGACCAATCTTGGACCTGCGCATTTTAACCAATCCCTTCACAGGCTTCTGTTTAAAATGCTCACGGCCAAATTCATTTTCGAATGTGTTCAGCCACAGGATTGGTTTACATAAATCGATCTGAAGGATGCCTACCTTCATGTCGCCATTCTTCCTTGACACAGACTGTTTGCTCGGTTTCCTTTCGAGTGGAAGGCATATCAATACAGTGTTCTCCCCTGCGGGCTAGCCCCGTCTCCTCGTGTCTTTACGAAGGTCGTTGAGGCAGCCCTTGTGCCGCTTCATCTACATGGGGATCGCCTGGCGGATGGCGCCTCGCTAGCAGACATCTGCAGAGCTGCAGGCTGGGCGACACCTGCAGAGCTTCAGGCTGGGTGACACCTGACACATCACAAGATTCTATCATCTCTGAGTGGAACCAGTGTCCTCTCATGTACTTGCTTCAACCAGGCAGTAACCTTGCTTGCCATTCCACTTCACGGACCGGTTACTTGTGATATTCTTGCCAGTCTTACGACAGAGCTCACACTTACGCAGGGCACTGGCAGACAGCTGAGAGGTTCCTGGATTAGACTGGTACTCCCATTTCGTTGTCATTCGACGTAACTCTAAAGTGACTATGAAAGGGAGCGTCTCGGTTGCATATGTAACCCTTGTTCCCTGAGTAGGGAAGGAGACGTTACATCTTCCTGCCACCTCTGCTTCCTGTCAAGCTCAGTCTTGGCTCCTTAGCAGGGAAACATATCTTGCATTCTACCAGCGTTCTTCCAGGAATTACGCTATGCAAATTCCACAGACCCATGGCATTTCCTTGCCATTGGCTAATTTTTTAACACTTGAAGGTGATGGGCTTCTAAGTGGAACCTCCATTTCGTTGTCATTCGACGTGAACGTCTCCGTTCCCTACTCAGGGAATGAAGGTTACATGCGTAACCAAGATGTTTTTTGTTGAAAAATAGGGTTTTATTTATTTACCCCAAAACTTCTGAATAATAGACACTAAAAAGTAACAACAAGGCCTTTAAAAGGTAAAAAAAAAATATAACTATACTCAAAACAGCATACAACAAAACAAGATATGAACGGAACAAACTGACCTCTCTAAATGAGACACAAGGGAACATATAATGGCTTGGCTAAACCAATTTACACATAAGGGGAAATCAAAATGGATGACAAATACAATTAAAGCTGCAAGCAGCGATGGGCGGGCCCTTCGCACCTGTAGCCATGCATTGAGGTGTGAGGCGGCCGCGTTGCAGATTCTGGAGCTCTAGACGGTACGGCTGTGAATTTGGTACGCATCCAAATCACCCAAAAATGTATGTCACATTCAAAATTACCGACTTCCTGTTGTGTTTAGGGCATTGCTCCAATAGGCTTTTTTGTATGTAAGGACATGATCCATGTGCCACAGAAATTCTATACATGTAGGTCAAATGTGCGGCGGGAGCTGCTTCGTTAAAGGTCACTTCCTGTTGCCATCAGGTGGCCCTATGACTGTGGGTGAATGTCGGCATGTAGATTCTAGGCCGGACTCTTGTCAAATGTGTAAAATTTGGTGCAGATCTGGGCATTTACAGCGCAAGTTACTCAACTTCCTGTTTCATGGCAGATCATCGACGCCACGGACACACCCGTCAATGAAAACGTGCAGATAGCACATCTTTTCATCGTCAATGCTATTTAGAAGGCACAGCAGAAATGAAGTCAATCCGACTGAATCCCTTGGAGGAGTTCCTTAAACTACGTAATCGAGTGAATCATCCAGAAATGGTGGTAAAATTCAGAAATGGCCAACTTCCTGTTGAGTTTAGGGCATCAAGCTCCCAAGAGACTTTTCTGTGCGTCTGGACATGGTGGATGTACCACCAGAAAAATTCAGTACATGTTCGGTCAGACCGTCCGACGGCTGATTCGTTAAAGGTCACTTCCTGTTGCCACCTGTTGCCCACAACGTTTTACACATCGTCAATGCCTTTAGAAGGCACAGCAGAAAAAGTTGAAGTCGATCCGAACTAAATCTTCTAGCAGGAGCCTCCGTTTAAAGCACGGAGTGTGTAAAATCCTCCCAAAATGGCTGCCAAATTCAAAATGTGGCGGACTTCCTGTCGAGTTTAGGGTATGGTTTCTTGAGGCTTTTTGGTGCGTCTTGATATGATACACGGCCCCACCAAATTTCGTTCATGTAGGTTGAACGTCGACGAGGGGCTTTATTTTTTCAATTTTCTAGGTGACTACAAAGTAAAACAAACTAAATCCAAAATCCCCCTTCAATATGACAGCACGTGGTATGGCTTGCATTGGCAGGCCACAGATATAATCATCCTTGGCCACGCAGTTTTTCCCTCTTCCACCCATTTTTTCCCCTTTCCCCACGTGACAGCAGCAAGCAGGCTCTGAGTTGGTAACACGTGCATGGTACAAACTGGCCCGCGTCAAACACTTGAATGCACCAAATAAAATAATTTACGCTAGCTGCAGTTTACTAGACTTAACATTGAAATGATTCGCGTAGATGCTCTATTTGCATTTGGTTGTACGCAGCATAACAGCTCAGCGCTTCTGGGTTGTGCGTCAGAACGAGGTCACTATTGTTCAGTTTTTCCACTTGCAAATTCCGCCATGTAAATAGCGAGTCCGCCATGACACAATATGCTTTTGAGCTTCGCTCTCTCCGCCCCTCTGTTACTGCTGGCGTTTTGCACGTGGAGTGTTTGCCTTTACAACAGTTGAGGGTATATTTTGGAGAAAGAATGGATTAATATAAAGGTTAATAAAACTTAACGCTTGCGTCTTCTGGAGGTGCAGCAGGAACATGAGAGTTGGTACTGATTCTTTTTCAGGATTAGCTTCTGAGAAACCAGCTTTATACAGACCCTCGTTTATAAAGCAGTCTTGTGAGAAATTATTTGCGCAAACATGAGCGTGTTGACGTTGATTGTGGGGAATATTCCCTTCGAAAACAAAACTCAGCCACTGTGTCTTCAGCGGTTCGGATTTAGGAACATCAAAATGACTGCTGTGTGGTGTTCTGTTCTTGGGTGTAATGATGAACAATCGCTTAGACGCCATTCTGCTCCAGCGCATCAACAATTATGGACTATGATGACCACCCACCCAGTGCGAGTCTGTGTTGAAAACACTGCTGCCAGTCAACAATCGTGGGAGGGGCACCTGACCATGATACGTTGAATGGTTCGATTTTAGACTGGGTAAACATATAAGGAGATTAAAACAAAAACACTGGATGGATTTTTGTAAAGGGACTGCCAACACACATTTCACTACAATCAACTTGTACCATTATATGACTTATAAAAACTTCATCCTGGATTTATATATCCCTAAAATTGTCCATTTCCACCTGTATTATTTTGCCATTGTTTTTTAAAGACCAAGGCTTTGTGGAAAATGTGGCGCTGGCACTAATTTTAAGTAAACATATTTGTATTTGCCTTCACTCTTGCTGTTTTCCCCGCTGTTTAACTGGTTAGGCAGGAGGTGGTGGGCCACGTAAAACAGTAGGAAGTATAGCAGGAAACAGATGGCAGCTGTATTGTTTCTTTGCTAAAAGAACTACAGGGACTGTTAATGGAGCCAGATCGAAGAGAAACACTGAAATGCATCGGTATTAGAGCTAACTAATCAGGGCTCGTCTTGGCCCACGCAACAGAGACATTAAGTATTTTTGACATGAGATGGAGGATATAGACAGCTAATGAAGATGAATGAGGTAAAGAGTGAGGGGACGTCCTGTCAGAAGGGATGATGGGCGAGAAAAGAGGCCTTCCTGTGAACGTCAGTGGAAATCACAGCCATCTGACACAGACACACTAATTGAAGGCTCATCTCCAAGTGACTGTCCCACATATTACTGATGTAAAAATCTGACAAACTTAATGTAAATATCTAACCATAACTTAGTTAAAAAATATATTGTAATGTATGTCATCAGAAAGAGGAAACAAAATACCTTCAGCTCAACTTTAAATGGGTGGCTGATTGATATGAATATTTAGGTTCTGTTTCGCCCTTTTTAACCACCTTTTTTTGCATTTAAATAGTTCTGCAGTGACAGGTCAATTTCTTAAATTACAAAAATTCCATGTTTGTAGTTTATATGAAGTCATAAATACTGCATTCTTAATAATTAGGGTGACCCTGATAAGCCCTCATACTATGGTTTTATTTTTAAATATAATTAAAATATACAAAGCATGACCATTTCTTGTCTCACAAATATCGAAAATATTTTTTTATTTTATTTTACTTTTTATTTGGAGTCAATTGAGTGTTTAATTTTTTAGTTATTTTTGAATTATGCCATATACCATATGGTGCTATTGTTTGAATATCACTGTAATAGTTGCATCAAAACGTTTTAAGTCTTTTTTTCAGCTTTCTCATAAAATTAGCAGTGGAATTGATCATAATTTTAAAGTTAGAGACTATTAAATCAAATACAATATAATTTATTTATTTATTTTTCATTTTAGAACATTCATTTGTATTTAAATATACATTTTATGACTCCCTGAGCAATGCTCATAACAATAAATGCAGTAGAACAATCAAAAATGTAACACAAACTTTTGAAAACCTTATCACATGAAAATATTTTGGACGCTATTTAAGCCAAAAACACATTTAATGATCTGTTTATAATTGTAATGCATATGCAATATAACTTTTTCTCAAGTGGACTTATAAGGGCTATTGACCCATATTGTTACTAATTAGCCCACTAAGCTAAGAACCCATTCAATCTCATATATAAAGCATTAGTTGAAATGATTGTACTCCAAACACATCCTTTTAATTGATGAAAAAAGGACTCTACGTACTTCTATGAAATCTTAAATAGAAGTGTATATTGCAGGTTTGTAAACCTTACCAATTGTCCCTATTTTGCCAACCATAATGTAGGCTTATTTTTCATTCATGTCGTTTTCTGTGGTACCACACACCTCATGTCAGCTATTAGCTTTCATCATTCAGTCTTTAAATCATGCAGGAAAACACAGCAGCAACATGCTTATATATCAATATGAAGTATTTATGTCCACCTCAATGAATTGCTCTGGCAGTTTGATAGCCTACGGCCTCATTCTCTGAATGACGGTTCATATTTAAAGGTGCATTGTGAAATATTTAGGAGGATCTGTTGACAGAAATGCAATATCATATACATAGCCATGTTTTCAGTGGTGTATAAAGACCTTACATAATGAACCGTTTGTACGTAATGAACATGTTTTTGTTCCCCTTACATTGAAAAAGCCATTTTGCACCAACATGTTTCTACAGTGGTCCTAAATGGACAAACACGTTCCAACACTGTTGTTCTTCATGCAAAGAAGCTAGCTAAAGTCAGCGAATAAAACACTGACACAATGATAAACAAGTAACAATAATATTTGCAAAAACTTTGTTTTACTGAAAAATTAAGTAAACATAATTTCTTTATTTATCTTTGTAAAGAAACCTCATTGTAACTGGCTACTCTCTATTGTCCCCGATGACGACATCTGACGGCCAGCGTAAAATTCTGATGGTTGCAATTTGCAACCTCACCACTAAACACTGCTAAAAGTTACACTCTGCCCTTTTAAATATAACTATGTGCGGACAAGCACAGAATAAATTAAGCCATTCTTACATAAATTGTTGCATTACAAATAAATATGTTCACTTGTGTTTTAAGTTTCACTTTTCTACTGCACAGATTCCTTTCCATCTTTTTACACTCATAATTAATTTCTTTGTCTGTGATATTCCCCAAACATCCGCTTGCTTAGAGGTGATGAAAGTTCCCATTAGACTTGTTGTGGTTTTCTTTGAAGAGAACCAGACCTCGATTATAGTGTTTCATTTGTTTGTGCTAAACCGCTTACAGCAGTTAAGTTTGAAACTGTGTATTAAATTACAGTAACTGGAGGAATATAATTCAAAATGGATTGCTCTGAATATTTTTCCCACTATGCTTAAGGAATGACTTTAAATATAAGACAGTCAGCATTCCATCAAGAAAGTCTTTAAGGAAAACAACAGATAAATCAACAGGAATGCTGTTTGCTTCTTGATTTCACACTATAGGTCTGAACCTAGCAGTTAAGGACTGGTGGGTCACAGGTCTGTTTATTAGGGAAAAAAAATTAGAACAGACTATTTTCTTTAGCAGAAGCAATACTCGTTTTTAAATCAATAAACTTGTTTTTAAGTCAATATTTTGTGTCAAATTATTGATTTATTTATTTATTTTGGTTAATTTAGATTTAGCATGATAATGTATAGCGAGGCGGTTGTTATAGCAAATACAACCCTTTCAGGCTAACAACTGACTCGCATGTACATTATCCCATGCATATGTCGCTATCAGCTGGCACATAAGTAAGCAATAAGGTACGAGAGGCTGTGCTGTATCGTGAATAAGTAATGGCTGAAGGGCGTTGTTAGCTGCAACCCCTTCAGCCGTTACTTATTCACGATCAGCACACCGATAAAGCGGTTGCCACACGATATTAAAGTAAAAAACAATATTAGTGCAAACTTTCTTGAAGTAAAATCACTATAAGCCTACCTTCCGCTGGAAAAAATAGTCCATAAGCGTGAACAGCAACAACGTTCCAATGTGTAAAATGCATGAAAGCTCAAATAAATACAACATAGAACCGGAGTGTTGCGCAACGATCAATAGAACCATTGGGTGAAGCGGTCGTAGCCGTGTTTTATCGTGAATAAAGCACAGCTCTTGACCAATCAGAATCAAGGATTCTGAACTAACCGTTTTATAAGCACTATTAGGCTACAACTTTTAGGCATGAAATATTGATCATTTGTTGGTAGATAGCGCAAAAGTTTGCTTGAATGTTGTTCGATTTAGTGCGAAAATTAATGGAATTACCTTAAAATGTCTCAAATCAATTTGATATTCCAATTTGATCGCAAAACAGCATGTGACGTCATTACGTACAGGTTTTTATTCGCTTTAAAGCCGTTGGATGGAAACACTTTCACCAGCTTTATTCACATGAGTAATGCTCGACGGCTGCACCCATCTTCGTAATGTAGGCTAAACTATCTGCTTCAAAATCCCAGCGCTGTCGTCATCATGTAAAGCCCGCCCAACATTTCTGATTGGTGCCGCGATTCCAATGGATTGGAAATCGGCTTGAATGTGCTTTTTGCCAGACTAACTTTCAGAGCAAATCTAAATTTGCCGGAAATTGTCTGGGTTTTCCCAGGCTAAAATAATAACAGGTATTTGGAAAAAACTGGCTTTCAGATATTCAAAGAAATGACAGAAAATTAACATTTTTAGAATAAGACATTTTTAAGTGAAGTAGTTTGAATTCATATGGCACTTTGTAATTGATAGGCTATTATTACTTTATAACAGTTGTATGTTTCTTCACAAGCGTTTGCTATGACTAATTCAATGCGATCAAACCTTCTCAGTGATGAACTTTAATAAATCTAAACATTAATCTCAACTATATTGTTTGTGATTATGGTTGCGTAATTAATCCACTTACGCAAACTCTGTGTAACGCGTATGTTCTGTTTAGTTAGTTCCTGTTGTGTATGTATGATTTCTCATTCGTTTCTATGCAGGGGTGGATCTACCGGGCCAACTGCCACCCTATGCAAAAGCCCATCTGTCACATCTGCTATTAAAAAATAGCTGACAAAATTACCACTACATCCAATCAAATAGTGCGTTATTTGTAGAAATAAATTGGAAGTTTTTTTTTTTTGTGCTAACACTTCTCTGATAGTCCCTCAACAGACATTCTGCTATCTATAATTAACGTTGCAATTGCATGTGACCAATCCGTCATTAGTAGACACTAACGGAATAAAGTGCTAACACTTTATTCCGATGGTGCCCCAACAGACATTCTACTGACTAAGGAACTTTGCTACTACATGTCAACTTATTCTACTAACCATAACCTAACAGTCTAGAAAACTTTATTCATTGTTATAAAGTTAGTAGAATGTCTGAGGTTGGTCATCTAAATAAAGTGTCACCTTTTCTTAGTTTCTTTTCTAATAAGGCATACAGTTCAACAAATGCAAATTCCAAAAAGAGAAACAAAAGTACAGTACATTTGGTGTTGACATTGTCAGATTCTGAGGTCTGGTAAAGCTTTTTAGAGAAAAGAGTCGCTCATATCCCAGCAAATCTGCCTTAGGCCCACTCTGAGGCCAGCGGTATATTCTTTTACCACACGATCAGAGGTGCCTTTCATGGCCATCTATGCTATTATACTCATAAAATGCTTGAAATTAATAACCTATCTGTGTTAATGCACTTTTAAATAAAGCATTAATGCTAAAGATTTGCTTTATTACTGCAGGCTGGGTGTGTAGAGCACTATTTTCTCTTTAGAGCCCTGCTTAATTTATATGCCAGGTTGACAGTGTCATCAGATAGGTTTTGCAATGCCCTAGCATTCTATGATTCAATTAGGCTTTCATGCCTGGGCTGCACGGTTGGCTCGCTGGCGTTTGATAAGAAGCCCATTAAAAAGATAGATGTCTCTGAGCATAGAAATGCACTGTAAATGATTCCACACCGCTATCTGCTTAGTGCTGAATATGAGACTGTGTGTTCCAGAAAACATGATAGAGAGCCGATATGCATTCATCATGGAGGAAATTTAACAGTAACATTTCAGACAATTTTCTGCATTCCCTGCCAGACATGCAGGGTTAGTTTAGTGTGATCAGCTGTGCGACTGACTAATTTTTGCCAATTTGATTGATCTTTCAGGAGCTTAAATGAGCTTAGATTTACAAGGCAAAAAAGGAGAAGATGAAGAACATTCTTTATAGTATATTATTACAGATCCTAAAATCATAATTTAAACATTTGCCTTGAGCAAATTAAAAATAGATATTTTATATCTTATATGTGTAGCATACTGAAAATTATTGACTTTAAAACTAACTTTATTAATCTTTAAAAGCAAATATTGTGGAATTTTAAAAAGCGCTAAAGAGCTTCAGGCCCGATGGTGGAAACGCAGCATTGTTTTGGGCTTGGTGCTACAGGTCCGAGGCTATTCGTCCAGCTCGGCCCATTGAAAGCCGTGGCTCGCACTGGCCTGACAGTGAAAAAGCGGCAAATGTGTACAAGTGCTTGTTTCTTTATCACAGTGTTGCTTGGTTACCTTTGATGAAACTTGGCCTATAATGTTTGTCAAAGTGGTTTTATGATTGCATTGACCTTGTCATATATCACTAAATGGCTCAACAACTGTGATAGATTCTAGCAATAGTAAACTTTTACTTGTTTAAAAGAGACAGTTGTGCTCAGCAAAGACTCTGAAAGCAGACCTGTGTCCAAAAGTACATGTGGTGGCTAAGTGTCATTAGCTTGATCACTCCCACTGGACTCGTCCCACTGGGGGACGAGTGGGACATGTCCCCACCACTTTTTGCCAGGGTCGATTTGTACCCACCACTTTTGAAACATCTCAGCGGCACAAATGTGCCAATACAAATAAAACATCTCCCATTAAAAGAGTAACTAAACACTTAACCAACTTTTTTTAGTTAATGATCTGTTAGAATGGAGCTTCATAAATGCTGTTCATTGATTCGAGTACATTTTTTGACAGTTGGCAATAAAGTCTTTTAATTTTCAAATATATGGTGTAAAAACATCTGAGTGCTGCCCTCTTCAGGGTTAAACGGAAAGCTCCTGCAGCAGGGGTACTCTCTGACGCAGCGAACTCTCTGACACTACTCTGTCACGCCCTTGCTGCCAGCCTCACCACGCCCTTGGCAGCCCCCTGGGTATAAAAGCATCTGGTTCGTCAAAACTACTGTAGCGAGTCAGGAGTTGGATTTCTGAGTATTGAAAACGATCAGGATAGCATCATGAGAACCCGAACTCAAAAGATGACTAATCATTTCTCTTTCCGGTGCTGACAGCATAGACTATATGGGACTCGGCAGGAAGAACGAAGACTCGACTCGGCCGAACTCAAGAGCTTCGAGAGATGAAGCTAATCTTTATTATTTTCCGGTTACTGCTGTGCTATATCGCACGGCCGCTTCCCTTTGGCGCCCATGTCGACCTATGGTGTCGTTCTACACCACAGCGCGGAGCGCCCGCCGGCCGAGGCGCAGC